>JACTOM010000204.1:0-30220 GCA_015832385.1 Elymnias hypermnestra | reverse complement strand
CTGGGGCACACCGCAAGCGTGTGCTCCGCCGTGTCCACGGCGGATCCACACTCGTGGCATTCCTCAGTGGGCTCCCTACGGGCCACCCGGCACAGATACCTCCCGAAGCACCCGTGCCCCGAGAGGATCTGCGCCAAGTGGAAAGTGATCACGCCGTGACCACGCGACACCCACTGACCAAGGAGCGGAGACACGGCCTCGATCGTCGACCGCCCTGCGCTCGGGTCACTCAACCGGTCCCGCCACTTGGTTTGTAGGACCGCCTGCGCCTGGCGCAGCCAGTCCCTTTCGTCCCCTGGCGAAGGGGGGTCGCCTCTCTGACGGGCGTCCGCCCTCCGCCAATATACGTCCGAGTGTACTTGCGCGTCCAGCTCCCAGGGGGCGGTACTCGCTAATACGCATCCCGCCTCCCAGGATATGGTGCGGTATCCTCGGACGATCCTGACTGCCACGACTCGCTGCGCACCTCGCAGCAGAGCCTTCGAACGTGGCGTCAAATCTCCCGCCCAGATCGGGGCCCCGTACAGGGCCATCGATCGTACCACGCCTGCGTACAGGCGACGGCACCCTACCTGCGGCTTGCCGACGTTGGGCAGAAGTCTGCTCAACGCGCCAGCCGTCTTCATGAGCCGGGGAGCCAAGCGCTCGAAATGAGCCTCGAATTTCCATCTGCCGTCAAGCGTGAGACCCAGGTACTTGAGCGTACGCTGGATCTCGATGGAGATCCCCCCGACCACTAGACTCTCCCCCCCTGGGGGCGCTCTTCGCGGTCCATGGAAGCAGATGGCTGCCGACTTCTCTAGCGAGACCTCCAGCCCGAGCCGCCGGATTCTCGCAACTACCTGCGGTGAATGCTTTCCCCTGAGCCAAGGCTCGTTTCAGACAGAGAACATCCCTTAGCAGTCCGTCTCTCTCGCACGCACTGACCGCAGCCTCTCGCTCCAACACTCAAAGCGACCCGCAGGGACAGTGGAACAGCGCCGTCTATGGAGCGGACCACATCTTATTTCGCTCGCTTTATATCTACAACTGACTAGTGTTATTGGAAAAGGTGTTAACAGACCGCTTTCGAAAACGAAGACTAACGATAGTACTGATGACACCTTTGATAGTGAGAAGGCGTTGGCGTTATTCACGCTCCGTCATGTTTTACAGCTAAATGAGACTACAACGAAATACAGTCAGCTGACGCTTGGGTCAACGAACGCACGCGGCTGCCGCTGATGTACTACCAACGCGCTTTCACACGTTGTTGATATTTTTAAGTAAAGTAATGTATTTGCGAGTAAACTAAACGTTTAAAAATGTATTTTTTTCCTGTCATTAGTACTATCGTCTGTCTCCGTTTTCGGCAGCAGACTAATAGCACCTTGTACAGAGAACTTATATATTAGAATTTATATTCAGTCATATATAAAAGGTGATTAGACTGAGAGAAATATTGTGGGAATAATTTCAATAAAGATAAGCATACTTGCTACGATAGTTACGGTTGCCAGCTTCAATTGCGGCATGCAAACGGCAGTCTGTATACGCTTTGCCTCCTTCCTATAAGTCGCTGATATCCTCTAAGATATCTCTTCTTTAAGTACCAGCTCAGCTTACTTTTACCTGTCTCTTGCCAGTCTTGGTCTTACCAGCTGCTTTGACCATCATTATTAGGTGAAGAAATCAATACCTCTCGTGCCTAAGGACGTGTCCAAGGTAGGATGCCTTCCTCAACTTGCAAAAGTGCTAGAAGGGTATTGTATAAACTAGCTTTGTAAATAACACGTATTTTTTTCTAATACGTGAAAGATTAAAACGGCCACTCTGAGTTATCTTTTAGAGATAAATATATACTTTTGCTGACATTTTTATAGATCTTTTTATGATCTACAATTCCGTAGAACATCGATTTGATTTATCTCGTAAGGTTTAGTCAGCGTTTACGATTTAATAGCACAGAAATGATTTTGTTACATCGCGTCACAAATGTTTGTATTGTTCGTCTTTCCTGTACTACAATATGTTTGTATTATAGATGTGAACATTCCTCTTGAATCGCTCTATCTATTGCTGGAAACTGCATTAAAATTTGTTAACTGGTTTAAAAGATATACGTTGACAAACAGCGGAAGCGACTTGATTTGAATACTGCGTCAAGATTTACTTACACCAGTAAGCACAAGTAGTAAGTTAAATATATCGTCACTCATTTTTTAAACAAAAAATAAATTGTTAGTTATTAATAAATAAATAAATTAAAACATGTCTCATTAAATTAACTTAACAATTACTTACATTAGACTGTGTAGAAAACACAATTTATTTAAAAGTTACCACTTCTTTAGATATATGGATATAGCGAGTTATCCTTAAAAGATAGATGTACGTTGTCTTTAACTTTTTTGTAGATCTATAAAAGAGGAATAATCTTGTCATACATTATTTTGTTGTATCTCTAAAGGTATAGGCAGCGTTGAGATTAAAAGTTGAGGCATTGAGTTCCGGTGTCACTTTTAACAATTACCGTTATATTTCAACTAACTGACAAGAAACCTAGACAAATTATATACAGAAATCTTCCTCATTTATCAGTCTATCTATTGGTGAAAACTAAATGAAAATCGGTGCAGTATTATTGATGTTGTGCAATAAAATGTAAAGATGTAGCGCTGAGGCTACTCCACGGCGCGCGCTGTGCAGCTGCGGGCTAATCTCCGCCGCCAGATATCACAATCGGAGCCGCACATACATACTATAGCACTAACACTAAGTGCTTTATCTCGCCGATTTAGCGGGGAGATTGCTTGACTGCAGACTCCGAAGTCCCCGATTCGATTAGGAGCCTAATAAACTCCCAAAACACCCGTTTGAGTGGTCAGAGCCCACAATTTGGCAGTGGTCTATGTATATCGCCCAATAGACGTCACTGCCACCCTGGCGCTCAGGGTCGCTCCGCTCCAAGAAGACGAAGACTCTCAATAAATCCAGCAGCGATCATTGAGATTCATATTCATTCAATCTAATTCGAATCGAATATGGTATATGTCTATCGCCAATGACGTCACTGTCGCACTGGTATATACAGTGGCACCTTCGTTAGAAATCTTCCTCAACCTCAACCTTTATACGGTGTCACTCACCATCAGGTGAGGTTATGTACAAGGGTTAACCAGTCGACAATAAACGGAGCTATTGCAGTCCTTCTGACCCGAATCACTCCCGATACACTGATGATGATGTTAAAGAATGCGCTGAGAAGAACCCACAACAGACGCAGTACAGTGGATGAATTTAATTTGATGGGGAGGATATCGAATTGAGTTTTCTGTGGGTTCTTCTCAGAACCTTGCGCCGTGGCACGCCGGCGGCTTGACATGGAGGGCTAACGAGTACATTGACAATAGACTTTCTCGTTACCGCACGGCAAAGGTAAGAGGTAACGTACCTCTCACTGTCGCCAACAGAGGGCGGCAAGTCCATGATCTACTCTTAGGTCTACGAGAGAATACTTTTTACCTTCTTGTAGCGGAGCTGCGACAGGTAACAGTTTGGAAGTGACCTCTATTTAATATATTACGTTTGAATTTAAAAATGCATTTGGTTTGAATTTAAAAATAAAATAGATTTGAATTCAAAAATAAAATAGGTTTGAATTCAAAAATAAAATAGATTTGAATTTAAAAATGCATTTAATTTGAATTTAAAAATAAAATAGGTTTGAATTTAAAAATGCATTTGGTTTGAATTTAAACATAAAATAGATTCGAATTTAAAAATATATTACGTTTGAATTTATATAAAACACAAAAAATTACTGTTGGATTTATTGAGAACATTTTTGTTTCTTAGAACACCCCAACAGTTTGCCCAACAGTGGGAACCATCCCAGTATGAGCTAACTAATGTAGTTCTTATTTATACAGCCCTCAGAAGGGAATATCTATTTCAACTGGAGCAGTTCAGTGGGTCTTAACATTGTCCAAAATATTTCTCATTCATAAATTTGCTCGTTACCGTTTGTCAGTGGAAGTCCTGTCAAAATCGGTAGAGCTGTTTAGGAGATTAGCCGGAACAGACGGACAAAAACATTTTTTCTTTCTATATATATCGTGTATACTCTTACATGGCTTTAGAGACGTGCCGTTGATCGTGAATTACAAACCCTGCCACTTTATTTACCGGACACCATACCGTGGACAGAACCGTGGGGCCGCACTAGTGGCGATCATCAAACGAGCGGCCACTTAGCGTGGGCCGAGACGGAGATATGAAGCGCCGCGCGTTGGAGAGGGACGGCGAATGAAATTAAGGACCTCTCTCGGCGCACTACGAGCAGAAGGTGACGCTTGCGTTTTCCCTAACGGCATTTGTGTTTTTGTGTTTGTGACGTTTTCACACAAAAACTACTAGAGCGATTTCGAAACCTTTTCACCGTTACAAAGCTGCATTTTCTTCTGTATGTTGCGGCACACATTGGGGCAGAAATGAGGGCATATAATGGCGAAACATCTATATAAGCATTTAATCGTAACATTAGTTTGTTGTGGGTTCTTCTCACCACGGGACACGAAGGAAACCCTCGAAACTAGAATGTGAGCCGCTCTTTAATACCACGGAGCATACATGGACGACATTGTCGATGAAAAAAAGTCTGTAAAAGGCTCTCTGTGTATATTGCTTCAACAGAGCGTTAAGCTGCAACTCCTCCGTCAGGTCTCCCCAACAGTGGGCCGCTCATCTCACAACGAGCTACGTAAAGGAATTAACAACCTATTTTCTTTCTGCCTCTCTTTAATTGACTCATCGGTCTAGTGATTAGTATATTTGAACACAGACATGAGCCGAACCCAGGAGGTTCGAAGCCAAGTCAATATTGAGTTTTCTATTAATATTTTCTCAATATTTGGCTGAAGTTGGGAAGTTGGGGGTGTACTCCACTCACGTGCCTTACGCCCTGCTCAAGTTGGACTATAAGAGTGAAGGAACAGAGAGTGCACTTGTGTACAATGCCTGCCAATCCGCACTGGAGCAGCTGGTGGGGTCTATGCTCTAAGAACCCACTCACGTATGCGTGAAGAGGCCTGTACCCAGCAGTGGGATGTTAATGGTTTGCTACTTGGTAATTTAATCTACTCTGTTTATATAGTGAGATTCACTCTTGCCTGCGTCAAAAATTGGATGACATATTTTGCCAATAATTGCCCTAAATTAGATTGAATTGAAAATGAAATACCCGACTGAGTTTGTTGTGGGCTCTTCTCAGATCAGGACGCGAAGGAACCTTCGCAACTTCACATTATAAGTCGTACATTAGTATTATATTTGACGATTGAAAAGTGCTGTAATATGCCTACTTTTGATTTGATTTGCCAAGCTTTGTTAAATTCTCGTGATGCGATCGGAAGCATCATTCGTGTTAGTTTAATGCATTCACAACTGAGTTTGACGAACTGTGACGTCGATATCGTCGCGTGTCAAAACTCAGTTAAAAACTATTATCCTGTCGCGATTATCAGTTGCCTCCTTCCCCTCCGCGTCGCCGCCGACGGCGAGAACTTATAGAGGACCTGTAGCTTTTATTGCACTCCACATTCAAAAACACACCCTATTCCTTTCATTTAAAGTCCACATTTGTCTGATTACCACTTTGCTATACAACCTTTATCCAATTCATATGAAAATGAGTCCTATCGCACTGCAATAGGGTCTACTTTCTTTAGTATATTGTAATGACATGATAAGCGGCGCCCAGTGACGTGGAGCTCCCCCGCCCCCCTCCGCCCCATACCCGCCGCACTATAAAGGGTCTCACAGGCTATAAATGGGGGGTCACAATCGCTGGTCCTTTTTGAAGTCGGACTTCTGTATTCCGGTAGGAGTCAGTCGGTCCTCGGCCGCCGGGAGGAGAGGACGTCGGATGCCAGTACCGATCACGCTTAACACAATCGCATTTTTTCATCTCCGATGAGGATGGGTGCTGGCGTCGAGTCCATTTAGGGTGAGTTACTTTATATCTCTTAAATCGTGTCACTCGATGGCAAGTGATGATGCAGTCGCAAATTTGAAAGCAGAAAGCCTTTACTTTGATCGGCAATAGTATCGGGCGACGCCCGAAGCCACTCACCGTTCGAAATGTATTTGAAAAGTCGATTTTTGGTCGCAAAAAAGTCACTTAACATTAATGGCAAGTGATGATACAGTCTTGGAGAGTAATCCGCTTTTTATTGGGCTCTTGGTGATTTATATCGTAAAGGGGCTCGGAGACACGTCTTCAATGAAAGCAGTAGCATGTAGCGACGACCGAAGCCGCCGGACGAGCAAGAGATTAGTTTAAGTCTATTTATTATTGTAACATGCTACAATTGGGGGAGTTTTTATTAAATTAAATGTACTTTTTTAACGAGAAGATTAAATTAAATAAAATTGAAACGTTGTCATTTTAATAGTTGTATAGGAACGCTTGGAATTTCCCGTTCCCGTAAAATATCGCAACAACAATTGTATATGCATTCTATATAACGTATTTACGAACAGCTAGACTAGACTCGTTATAATTACGTGAATAATAGTTACCGTATACAGGCCACTTTTTTCCGCGAGAGAAATCTCCGCTATAATTAACATCAGATGATGCACAGCGACGTGGCGTTTATATAATTCTAAACGATTTATTACGGATAGCATTCGTCTATATTGACCTCGAGACCGATAATAGTTACCGTATACAGGCCACTTTTCTACGATCCTATAATGAATATCAGATGGCGCAGAGTGGAATTGGGTTTGGTTAAATAAATGAAGTGTTTAATCGCCGCGGTCGAGAGCGGCTCGCTAATGACTCATTTCGCGAGTTAATTCGACCGAACTTCAGCCGAGAACTTGACCTCGTTGCGCGAAAGCCTCGGACTGAAATTGACTGCGGAGATTAATATATCAATTCCAATCTCTATTCAAAACTAAATCTGAATCTCAATATAGATCTAAATTCCAATGTCAAAGTTACTCATTTCTAAACGCCAATCTCAACTCTAATTCAGTTACATTTCAAACTAAATTTAAATTCAAACGGTAATTTCAAATATACACCTTACATCTCAATCTCAACAGACGTTCAATATTAATCGAGATTTCAATTTCAACTTCAATAAGTAAACGCCAATCTCAGCTCTAATTCCGGTTCCGTTTCAAACATCAATGTCAGGTTCAACCTCGAATTACACTTCAATCTCTAAATCCGTCCGCCTGAATCTCAGCGTCGCGAATCTCTCGCGCAGGCGGCGTCATGGGCGCGGCGTCGGGCGGCTGGCGCGCGCGCGTGGCGGCGTGTCGCGAGTCGCGGCAGCTGGTGCTGGTCATCGTGGCCATCGCGCTGCTGCTCGACAACATGCTGCTCACCACCGTCGGTGAGTCCACTTGGAAAATCTAAACACTGTCACTTGTGAGTGACCTTCAGCAAAGTGGACTGACGCCGACCAATTTCCCATGTGCCTACGTGTTCGAGGTGGCACTACGTGCGCACCTGCCCGTTTTCCCACGGCGTCGGGTACTGCGCGAGGCATTATTGGGCGTTGGTCGTGAAGAGGGCACTCCAATCGCGGCCCGCATTATTCATGCGGCCTGCTCTTTTATTTATGACCATTGGACCGACCGCTGATACTTTTATCGCCGCTCTCCTCTGCTAGTGATGGGACAGGCTGAGAGGGTATCGATAACCTTGCACGTACAGAAACAGTTTGTCTGCGGTTCCCGAATAGTTTCTTTATGAACGCCGTCAAGGTTATTCCAAGGTCAAGCAGCTAAAATACCGTCCACTTTATTTTTAAAATCGTTCTGAGGTAACTTCACACTCTGACACATCATCGCAATCTCTAAATAGTATTTCTATAGTCACTGTTTGATTTTTCTAGGGTAACCTTGCAGTGTTTAAATAGTTTCTTTTCAATCACTATTAGTATAATTCCGATGTATCTTTACAGTTTCCAGAGAGTCTTTTTACAGTCACGGTTAGTATTGCTCTAGAAGGTCGTTACAATTCCCAAACAGTCACTCCCAAGATTGTTCTAAGGTAATTTGACGGTCTCCAAATAATTTCTTTGTAATCACTGGCGAATTTTTTTCATGTAACTTTTCAGTCTCCAACCAGTTTCTTTATAATCACTCTCAATATAATAATATATACAATCCATTTGTAGTCACTGTCAAGATTGTTCTCGTCTCTTTAGTTTCTTTACAGTCTCCTCGCAGTCTCCACATGATCACTATCACAGTTCTTCAACTTTGTTTCCAAATGTGCTTTAACAATCAGTGTCAGTACAGATCTCATTAGCCTCCGCAGTTCCCAAACAGTTTCCTTCCAGTTGGCGAAGTGTAGTTCAATTTTCTTCGCCGACATCAAAGCGGCGTCTAACAAACTTATCGAAGTAATAGTGATGTACCGTCTCACTTAAGAATTTTATCGATAAAATGAAATATATCGACATTCGTTGCGTGCAATTTTAGAGTTTGTTTGTGTGCGTTTATCTCAGGAACTACTGGTCCGATTTGGAAAATTCTTCGAGTTTTAGATAGCTCATTTATTAAGAAAGGCAACAGACTATATATCATCACGCCACGGTCAATAAGAACGGAGCAATAATGAACAATATAGCAAAAACGGGCGAAACGTACTTCCTTTTGAGAGCTTCAGTTGCGTGCGCTACGTAAACGATTCGAGTTTCGTAAAAATAATGTTTTACGAAATTGTTCCTCGATAAAAGTTGTATAAAAGTGTCCTTGACAGCATACGTCTATCTTTCAAGGTTAACTCACGATAACCTTTTTTATGCCAAACTAATTAGGTCCACCTCTTTGCGAGGCGTAAACGGAGTTGTTAGCGATACCGTCTTAGACTGTATCACTTAAGGTTACAATGCAACGGTAACCCGTGAATAAAATGATACATTTATGAAAATATGATGAATACGAAACAGCCAATGCTTCGCCAAGCGTCTTTCGCGTCAATCCGCTGTAATGCGACATGCGATACATAAACATGCGATACTAAATATATACAAGGTGTTAGGAGCCCGCTCCGGAAAACGAAGACAGACGATAATATCAGCACTGAAACACAAACAGCTGACGCTCGGGTCAATGAACGCGAAAACGCGAACACGGGTCAAGGCACCTTCGCTCACACATCGGCTGTTAATAAAGGAATGTATTCTTTATAAAATTATCGTTTCATTTAGCTGTACTAACACGATGGAGCGTAAAACGTTTTAAAATTTGATTTTTATGTCCCATTATCGAAGGCGTCATTAGTACTCCTGTCTTCGTTGGAAATGCGGGCATTTTCCCATCGGTCTTCATAGTTATGTTTATGTATCGCATGTCGCATTACAGGCGAAGCAGCCAAGGCCAATATAGCGACGACTATGGCTCGCATTGGCCGTTTCATTTACAGCGTACTTTCGTGTCTGTGTTATCGATGGCGCGTGTCCCATCACTAGGCGCATCACGACTCGCAGAAATCACATTGAAAGCGAGATCTCGTTGAATCAGTACTTATTGGGTTACTGTCGCCGTCCGCAGTTTCCGATGCCGTGAAAATATGGAGAAAACCGTTCTCAGCGAGCGTCTACGTTGCGGCAGGAGTGACAACTGAATGCATATGGAAGTGTACAGATGAATGCATTTTTATACGTCTGTCCGTTTCGGTTAACCTCTGAAATGGCTGCACCGATGTCGTCCAAACTTCACCGAGGGAAAGCCGGTCGAGTTCTAAAATGAGATGCAGCTCTTTTGGTTTCCGCTCAGCATCTTATTGTACAATTTCGCGAAGAGGGTGAGGACTAGCCACGACCGAAGCCTCCTTTAGTGAGACGAGCACTGGCAACCCTTTGAGTTTCCCAAAGTGTAAGGAGATTGCGCCCTCTAATGAGAAGCAGTCTCCGACGGCCCCTCGTCCCCCCGTGGGGGGAGCCACTTCGCAGCCCCCTCCCATTATCGCCCTCCCTCCAACCGCCCGACCACCTGATAAGGGCTCGCTCGTTTATCTTCGAGATGATGTACTCACGTCCACATTTTTGTCCCCAAAATGTACTTATATAGTTACAACTGAGTTTTTATTGATTCCTTTCACCTTTCGGAACCGGTGGGAGATTTGTCGCCAAGGGGCAGGTGACGGGTCGAGAGCTTCCTGGCCAATATTTGCGGCGTTCGCCATGAACTCGTTAGATGCACATCGACATTGGGTTTGAGAACCTTTGACAATTAACTGAGCATTTTTTAGTATTGTAATATCACCTCGTGGTAATTGAGGATACAGTCGTAAACGGTATTCCTTAACGGTCTCCCAACCCTGGAGTTCGTGCTGTGCGCAGTGCCCATCATCCCGGAGTTCCTGTACGACATCCGCCACCCGGACGCGCCGCTGTCCATGGCGCTGGAGCCCACCACGCTGAGCCCCGCGCCCGCCTGCCCCTGCCTGGACGGCACCCTGGCCCCGGACAACGCCACGCAAGGTACCGTCACACTTCACGTACGTGATGTCATAAAACCTCACAATGTTTCTATTAGAGTTGGTAAAGTTCAAAACGTGTCATGACAAATGTATTGGAAGAGTCCCCGAGGTCAAGTGCACGATTACCTCGTTTACAGCAATTTGCCATGATTGCCGGACGTCACCACTTACCACCGCCAGCACTGCTCGCACTGACTGTACGTATAGAGTTACACAACAGACAATCTGTTCCTTTCAACATACTTGATAAAATATGAGCTGGAATCCTTCCCACTACGTAAAGTGGTCCATGAACATGAGCTAATGGATTAAGGGAGTCTTCATTCGCAGTGAACCTCACGGCGAAGATCGAGGAACGGCACCAGGAGCTGCTGCACGAGACCGTGGCCGTGGGGGTGATGTTCGCCAGCAAGGCCATCGTGCAGCTCCTGGCCAACCCCTTCGTCGGACCCCTCACGCACAAGTACGTCCCCAGCCTCTCACGAAGCTTGACATTTGTTGATTAGAAACAACGGCTCCAGGGGCCGGACAGTTTCTTGTCCTACAATATTTATTGTCAATCTACCCACAGGAAGATCAACTCCAACTCTCTCTTCTATTGGAATAAGTCAGTTTGTCAGTATCTGAAAGTTGTGAAAGCCGTGTCGTAACTCTTGCTCCGTTCGTTTCCAGGATCGGCTACAGCATCCCCATGTTCACCGGCTTCATCCTCATGTTCCTCTCCACGTTGAGTACGTACTCGTCGACTTCACTGCCATCTTTTATAACAGAATATAATAATTTCTTTGGGAAAAGCCGGAAGCCATTCTGGGTAATGTATCTTCTAGCAACTTCCAATTAAGCAGTTTGCTCAATTTACTCCAAAACCTCGCGCAAGGAAGCTGGAATCCTCGTGCCGATATGTTTAACTTGGAATTCACGTTTGAAGTAGATAAAATTATGAATGTTTTCTGTTAATTCGAAGTGTGTCATCCTTCATCATCAGAGCTGCTCACAGGATCTGTCTGTACGCAGTATTCGCGTTCGGGCGATCGTACGGCGTGCTGTTCGTGGCGCGCGCGCTTCAGGGCATCGGCTCCTCCTGCAGCTCCGTCTCCGGCATGGGCATGCTGGCCGAGCGGTACCCCGACGATAAGGTACCACCCCTCAAATCCGCTCCTTCCTCCTGTTTAACAGAGGACGAGCTGTACTCCTTCTGACACATCTCTTCATAAGCATTTCGCCCAAAATTATCAGCGTCTCATTTGTGTATACGTTTAATCCAATGGCGGCGCCGTGTCCAGGAACGAGGCAATGCTATGGGAATCGCTTTGGGAGGGCTGGCGCTGGGCGTGCTCATCGGGCCGCCCTTCGGTGGGCTCATGTATGAGTTCGTGGGCAAAACCGCACCTTTCCTCATGCTCTCCGCACTGGCCCTGGGCGATGGACGTGAGTGACCATTTTTGTTGTAACTCTAGAAGATATTATTAGTAATACGAGACGATCAAGAACTTTGAATGAATTTAAAACAGTCCTAAGGCCCGACACTTCTTGGCTACATCCCAGGTTAGGACGTTGAGCCTGCCTCGATACGACGAGAGTTCATGGCGTACGGAAAATCCGTAGCGAGGGTGTAATGTGTTGGCAGTGCTGCAGCTGATGATCCTGCAGCCGGGCGTGGTGCGCCAGGAGAGCGAGCCGCCATCGCTGCGCGCGCTGGTCTCCGACCCCTACATCCTCGTGGCCGCCGGTGAGACTCCTCCTCCTACTGAATTTCTTGGCGGTCTTTTCTTCTAGCTGAATTCGGATAGATAGATAGATAGATAGATAGATAGATAGATAGATATCACCCACATACAGAACCGACAATGGCTAAGAGTCTGTTAAAACCAATCGTGATTCCGATTTGATCGTCGGCAGGCGCCATCACGTTCGCCAACGTGGGCATCGCCATGCTGGAGCCCAGCCTGCCGCTGTGGATGGCGGACACCATGCAGGCGCGCCGCTGGCAGCAGGGCGTGGCCTTCCTGCCCGCCAGCATCTGCTACCTCATCGGTGAGGGGCCGCCCACGCTGTAGCAGCATGACAGCGATGGCTGCACTGACCCATAGCCAATTGCCGTGTATTTCCTCATTTTGTTTGCAGGAACCAACCTGTTCGGGCCGCTGGGCCACAAGATGGGCCGCTGGCTGGCCGCCTGCTCCGGTCTGCTCATCATCGGAGTCTGCCTCATTCTGGTTCGTTTGCAATGCCTTTATAAATCATTGTTCATGATTTGTTTTTAAATAGTCAGTGTTTGTCTCTATCTGCTTCGTGTCCTTTCAGATCCCTATGGCCCGCAAACTGGAGCACCTGATCATTCCCAACGCGGGACTGGGCTTCGCCATCGGCATGGTGGACTCGTCCATGATGCCGGAGCTGGGCTTCCTCGTGGATATCCGCCACGCCGCCGTGTACGGCTCCGTGTATGCCATCGGGGACACGGCCTTCTGCCTGGGCTACGCCGTGGGTGAGTACCGCTGCTTCGAGGGATGATGTGGAGCTCATACCCACATTGTTGTAATATGGAGCCTTTTCCAGAAAGATTTATTGCTCTCTGCTTAGGATTGTATTACGTGGGTACTTGAGCAAAAGGACGATAGCCACCTCGGCGGTGTTTCGGGGCGTAAAAGGTAATTTCACTGGGCACGAGAAAATGCTGATCTTTTGACGTTTAGACTCAACACCCTTTTTCGAGAGTGACTTGTGCTGTGCCTGTGCAGGACCGGCGTTCTCGGGCGCGCTGGTGAACAGCATCGGCTTCGAGTGGATGCTGGTGATCATCGCGATGCTGAACTTCGCGTACGCGCCCTGCCTGCTGCTGCTGCGCAGTCCCCCCGCCACCAACGAGAAGCAGGTGCGCAAGGACTCGGTTATTCATACCACATGTATTTGTAACAGATTCCGTACTTTCTACTAGTGATTTTTGTTTGTCTATGCTTTTGCCAGTTTCTGGTTAGTGACAACACTAGAGCGACATAACCTGTGGCTCTCGTGACAGTTGACGTGGGCCGCCATCTTGTTGCGGACGCGTCCACATTGCACTGACGTTCAGTTTACTCTCTCGATGCGTTGTAATTTACATTCAATTATTTTGTCGGCAACAGAGTTTAATAATCAGCGAGAAGTCATCAGTGCGCTACGTCAGCTACCAGAACGAGGAAGAGGAATAAGCCCGCCCACCCGTCGCCACCTCGAGACCCGCCCGATTGTAACGTTGTAATATTTATTATAGGTGATAAAAATATTTAAAAAACCCAAAAAAAATGGTAGATGATCTAAATAAAACGTATTTACGAGATAATAAATATTCTATATTATTATATTATATACAAATGCGGCGCAGCGCCGTTACTTTAGGGATGTATCGAATGATATTTTGGATATACTGTAGCTGGTATTTTTACGCCTTTTCCTATTCAATGTTCTGATCGCGGTAGCCTTTTAGAAATATATCGCTCTATCGACCAATTTTACTAGTTCTTCGACCAGTTCTCTCTCTCTCTGTCAGTAGCCGCATATCATTCAATGTTTACTATATAACGAATATCAAAGCGTATTTACTGACTTATGTAAGTGTTTGTCGTGTCCAGAGATATTTTATCTGTTCCATTGCGTTTGACAGCTGTCACGTGACTTTGACAATACGTGCATTCGGTAGACATTTAATACGACTGTTTTTGTTTCGTATTTTCTTATGGATTATGGATTGTGTGACCAAACATTGGTTTCTCGGTCGTATTTTTGCGTGGAACAAATATTTGTGTAAATCGGACAATAACTGCATTGCAATAACGTCTGCACGTGTTATTCGGGCACATTGAGATTTATAGTAACATTTACTTTTAATCGTAAGTAATTAATTTCGTATATTCTATTGTGATTTTCGCATAATTTTCGTCAAATATGAATGATTATTATATCGAGTACGTAGAGTAGTTGTATGCCTAGAGGTTGTTTATTAATCTGTATCGTTATATCGGCTTCTATATTGTGCAATAGCAGTGTTGCATCACGGAGCATACTCTTTACGGAATAACGTAGAAGTAGACGTAATATAACATATTAATATTATCCGTAGAATGTGTCGTTGTTGTTCGGACGATATAGACAGAAGGGCGTCATATTTCGTCTTAATGTAGTCCATTCGTATTCGTAGTGTTCCTTCTTGAATGTATTTAATAGTGGATGTAATGAACATTCCCTTCGCACGTTTGTCTATCGCATTAAACTTAACATGTTACTGAATTAGAACAGCTATTTTAACAGTTACGTTATACAACAAAATTGTAGCTGCTATTTTAACAATATTCTCTTAACAATGTTCAATGTTGCCAGCGTTTCCGTAATATATGTACTAAATAGACACGTCGTCGTGCCAGTGTATGGCTGCACTGCGCGACTGACGCTCGTGTGCCTGGAGATGTTCAAAGCGTCCGTTATAATGTTACGCGTCATTAATATATCACTATTATATTGTTATAATGTTAGACATATCTAACTTTCTTAATGTTACTAGTGTAGTGTTGTAGTGTATCGATATTGCCAGTAGCCGTTACTGCAACGAGAGCGTTTAATCACGGAAACTTCCAGTATTAGATTTAGAAGTAGCTCTTTTAATGTAGCCGTTTCATCGTTATCCGTTTCATGTGTATTACTTCGTGCTATGTAGAGTTTAGATGGTGGAAGTTTCTCAACTAATTTAGTTCCGTCGATGGTCATTCGTATTTGACGATTTCTTTTTACATTTGCCAAAATCGTTGTAAACTAATTAATCAATAGCTGGAATTGGGTCCTTCTCGAGTCTCTAGCAGTCTAAGTCTTGGTTCGTAGGATATTTTATTGTAAGTTGTGTTTCATAGCTCAATGACTTCTATATAACGAATTTCGGACTGCGTCATTTGATTGGATAAGAGATCATCCTTAAATAACTTCTCGGTGTGAAGCAATGTACAACCGAGAGCACCGCTCGCGTCGACGGCTCGCGGTCAACTGAACGTGTTACATACAATGGAGGGTACATTAAATTTCTTTCTACCGACACATTTGTGTATATAGAAGTCGTTGCCTGAAGTACATATATTTAACGATTTATATTAGACTTATCAATAGTGGTAATAGAAGACGAGCTCAGAGCTGCGAGTGTATGGTAGTAATAACTCGGTATACTGTAACCGCTTGAATATATGCGATATTTTCCTATGTGTATTGATATCGATATCACCAATGTATTGTGATAGTATTAGTGATATTTCGAGGCTTTTAATACTATATGAAGATATGACCGTTGGTGTTTCGTGTCGTTTTGTTCGTTATCGGTTGCGTGTCGCCGTCGTTCTAGTCATTCGTTGGTTGTTTATCGATTGTGTTCGTTGTCTTGTTTCCGTTAATAAAATGTGGGTATATGAACTATAATCGTTGTTTTATTTGTGTTTCTAATCACTAGCCCCAATATGTGTTGGTTTGCGAGAGCCTGCTTTTCTGTATTGTATTGAATTTATTTGTCCGTTGGTGTCGATGCTACCAGCAATTCGGAACGATGGTTCTGAAGGTACACTTAGGAAGGCATATTTCAGTCGTAGCTGGCGTCACCTTGACGTGACCTTGAGGTTGATAGCACTTTCTAAAGAGGTGACGTTGCGAGGCTCCAATAACGGCTTCGATATCTGGATTAGCTTATTGAAACTCGTCACGTCATGAAACTTTATCCCCAAAGGGATATTCCCCTCCCCAAGAATCCCCAAGATCCCCAAAATGATGATGACATCATTTCATTTGGATTCTTGAATAATAATAATAATTGTTAACAACACGTGACGTCACCGCCATTTCCAAAGCAGATTGCGCAATAAATGTACGAAGGTCATATAAGAAAGTATGTTCAATGCGGACAGGTCAGGGTTGATGGGCTGCAGCAGCGACGACGCGAGGGATGAAATGAAACAGCGTGTACACTTAGCACTGTATTGTGGAGTCAGTCAGTCAGTCGGTCGGTCGGTCGGCGCGCCGCTCAGCCCTTGAAGGCGAAGGCGTAGCCCTCCCCGAAGGAGTGCGGCCCGCGGCTTTGCTCCTCCAGCTCGTTGGCGCGGTACTGCGGAGACACGTCGGTGGATCTGGAGCTCATTCTGACATTGCTCATTGAGAGCACGAGATTCCCGCGGGAATATGTCGCAGTTGACACTCCGGAAATCTTTTGCCGCGTCGAGCATACATACGCACAATGCGTTACTGACACTGACACATGGAAAACTTATTGAATCCAGATCCACAGAAATCAATCAGATCCAGAATCAACTCATAAGTGGACCCGCCACCGACGGACCCATGGCGCCGCAGAAGGCGGTCAACCTCTTCGAGAGGATTGCGCTAAAGTAAAGTCACGCACCTGGCCGTCGTCGCGTCCCTCCGCGCGCCAGTTCAAGTACTGCTGCTCCGCACCCTCCGGCCGCACGCCCTCCTGGGACAGCGCGACATAGCATGACATACTACGACTTAACGCGACTTATTGAGACATGACATGACTGCATGTCACATAACAAGACATAACATAACATAATGTGACATAGAGTGACACAACATGACTTATTCCGATAAAACATCATTCACAGTGATATAAAGTGGCTTATGAAACATTATGTGACCAAACATGACATAACTTAATGACTTAATGTGACATAGAATGATATAAAGTGGCATAACTTGACATAACTTGAAATAGTTTGACAAAATATGCCGTTGTATGTCACGACACGACATTGTATGACTGCAGCAATAAATGACATAACGTCGACGCATAAATCCTGCTGCGACATTCATCTAGAAGGATCATCACTCAGGAACCGTTTTAGAATAGTTATCAGTCTGTCCGTTGGTAACTGATCCATCGCCGATTCGGGAAGATGCCTCTACTGAGAAGAGTCGATTAATGGGCAATGGTCTGATGATGAAGCACTGAAGGACTTTACACAAGCTTCGCTAATACAGTTAAACGGATATGGCTACACTGTACGCTCGTTCCAGCGTATACGGTTGTCAGTTACTCGCGAAGATAACGAATTGTGTAGGCACGTGTGTTGAGTTACCTGCGCGAACCACCGCGGGCGCGGCTGCTGGTTGTGCTGCTGCTGCTGCAGCTCGTACTGCTGCCGCTGCTGCTCGTACGCCTGCCCGCTGTAGCCGTCTGGAAGACCACACGCTGTCTCACCACATGGCAAACGGTGATACAGTCTAAGATGGTACCCCGTTCTTCCTCGGTGGTCTTTAAAACCGGACTCGACAGATGAATAGATTCCACCTCAAGGTGTGATCACAGCTAAATTCATACAGCTTGGGTTCCTTCGCAACGAGGGTCAACGGCCTCGGTTCACCCCTGGATGTGGTCATTTATATTGCTATCTTTAACGTGTAATGAGGAACAGACGGAGTAGATCACCTCCTGGGGTAGTTGCGACAAGACGTGACGAGACAACGTAATTGGGCATCGATAAGATACAAATTGCCCATTTGACTATATTTGATGACTCGTCATGATACCGGAAGTCGTGACTGCTTAAACGTTCTCGAGTTGATTGAGTTTATAGTGACACTGCCAGATTTCCTGTTTATTAACAAGCTCAAATTAATATGATCACGACACTTTGTCATGATACCGGATTTCACGATATTGTTTTATATGTCATCATACCAGATACAACTTTGTGTTGCAAAAAGTGAACGTTCCATTGATGTAATAAGTGAATAAATAAATCGAAATGATGGAGCACTGTGTGTGTGTGTGCTTACCATCTTTGGCTGGTGCCACGGGCTGCGGGCTCTGCGGCAGGTGGCTGCCCTCCAGGATCTGCACAGCGAACCACACTTTACAATGTCCTGATGACGATTTCACACCACGCCTTAAAGGCAAGCGCTTTGAGGGTTTCTCCTCCTTGCTCCGAGAATTAAAATGCATTTGACATGAAACGGCTTTCTGTCAGCTGCTAAGACATCACCGAATCCTCAAAGGGTTTCAACTACATAACACTTTTCGTAAAGTAATTGCAAAGATGTGTGATGGAATAAAACACACACAAAGACGGAGAAGTAACATAAAGACGAGCCGGCCGCAACGGATTCCTACTCGTCCGAGCACGTACGATTGCCAGTCGCGACTGGCTCGATCGTCAAGCGCTTTCGCGATTCCAGACGTACGCCGACCTGGGAAGGGTAATTTACCTGGAAGCCGTCCTTGCCGGCGCGGTACTTGAGCCGCACCAGCCGGCCGCTGGGGTCCTTGTACTGGTAGCCGCCCACCCTGCTGCCGTCGGGCTCGATGGCCTCGCCGGCCGCCAGCCCGTTGTCCGACGAGTACTCGAACCGGAACGCGCCCTCTGCACAAGCGCCCTGTCAGCCGCCGCGCCAGAGGCCGGCGTTGGCCTTCGTGGAGTCGGACGAGACACCGTACCGGAGCTGAGCGACTGCTTGTGGTGCAGGATGGCGGCCTGCTGCTCCTTGCTGACCGGCGGATCGCGCCACGGCAGCGGCCGCGCGTCGCCTGCCGGGCACGGACACAGTTTATATTGCCGGTCGCTCCAGACAAACTGTACAACGCAACTTCGAAATCTGTCGCCTGCCGCTACTTTCCGTAACATTTGACACAAGGGGCTGGATTCAAATCCACCGCCACCGAGTAACTTTAAAACCATTTCCGGATATTTTCGTTTTTTGTCACGGGATTGTATGTCGGCAGTGTTGGGTACCTCGCTGGTAGTCTTGGCGCGGTGGGTCGTCGCGCCAGACGGTGGTGCCCGCCACGCTGGAGTCGCGGGCGACGAACAGCTGGCGGCCGGACGGCGCCTGCGCACACACACAGTTCGATAGTCGAGCAGTAACGGGCCCGGGTTCGGTTCCAGCAGGGCATTTCGTCGACATCGCGAAATAATACGCAGCAGGAGACTTCGGCCGTGGCTAAAGCATATAGGAAGACGCTCAAGTCAAGCGTCAAAGTGTCCAAAAGCCCTACATTTCGGGCCTCGAACCTGAGACCGCTACTGATTACTAATGTTTTCGTTAAAGCGACACGATTTATCTGCAGCTGCTGGGAACCGAACCAGAGAGTCGACGAAATGTGGAAGGCATATAGTGCAGTGCTCACGGTGTCAGGGTCGCCCTGCGATGAACGCCACGGCGTCTCCAGCGGCAGGAACATGGCACTCGCCCGCTGACCACATACCGGCAGATGTGTTAGCGTATTGCACACACAACGAAAGAGAGAGACTTCGTTAGAGAGAGACTCAAAAGATCTTCTTTAATTTTAAATTTAAGGCAAAAAGTTATATCACTATATTTGTAAGCGATGCGATTTGCAACAAATTATGTCTGCGAATTTTTTGTACGACGCATAGTTTCCGAGATATCACGAAAAAGGGGTTTGCACTCCTTTTCAAGATGGCGGCCGGGGGTCAAGGGCAGCAAACCCACAAACAAACAAAAATTGCGTCCTCTAGCAAATGCAGTATTCGGTCCTTAAATAGTAACATTTCAATGGACTATGTGTAACAGCTCCGCCTGTCCTTTATACTTAAACAATCTCCAGACCCTGAGGGTTGCCTATGCAAATGGCTAACCAACGATCAAGTCGCCTGATTGGGATTACAATTGCACTTTCACCACAAAAAACCCAAGCATCTTCAGAGTGTTTAAAGTCCAGTTCGAAGCTGCAGCAATTTCAGTAGCAACGATGTGCAGTTGCGAAATTGCTAGTGCTTTTTTTCAGGAGCATTCACTATCTCCAGCACCACAACACATGTACCTTCAAAAAGAGTGCAACTAATGTCCTCTATTATTTTATAGAAGACTTCTTTTCCATTATTACAAACGTAATATTAGGTTAGTGTTTGAAATCTCGGATATACTGCAGCTACTCTGTAGGTCGTCGCGTCTTGCAGCTACTCTGTACATGTAGACACCAACCGTGTTTGAATTGACGAAAACGTACAGTTCAATCGAGTCCGCATGTAGACAAGATGAATATGTGTATAAATATATTTTTGTGCATTTGCATGTGTATCAGTGGACACCTTCTCTTGAAGAGTAAGTTTTGTTCGAGCGCCAGTTGTGATGTCGGTAGCAATGTTGTGTAGTTGTGGAATTGCTATTATTTTGTGTCAGGAGCGTTCCTATTATTAGCGTCACGATGCAAGTGGGTAAGTAAGGCCTGGAGACCAGGTGACATTCCAAGTACGCTAACACCAGTGGGACGTTTGAAAATGTATGGCAATGACCTTTGATATCGAAGGATTTTTGTTGAAATTTAATTGAATTCCACGTGTTTCAGGCGATATTTATTCCAATCCTGATGTCTCTTCTCATAAAGTTCACTAATCTGTATTTTAACTACGATTCGAGTCCGACTATCCTACTGATATAACCGATGTCCAAGAGTCGTACTCTCTTCCACTATTCGTCAACGACTCTCTCCAATTACCGGGTTACATTATTATTTGAGACGATCAACTATTGAAGTATTAGATGGTAATTGACGGCCTCGCAGGCGCAGTGGTGTGAGCGCTCGCTTTGCTAGCAGAGCTCCCGGGTTCGATCCGGTAGGACGAATTTAGGACGTACCACCAAAATAAAGAATCCATCTTAAACTGTATCATCATGTGAGATCGCAGTCAAGCGCTAAGCTGTTTGCGGAAGTATCGACGTTGTTGCGATTTTATTTTAAAAAAATGGGGGGCTATATGTGTAATGTTTAATAAGATGGTGTATTGACTTATTTTTGAATGAGTGTGGGTAGTTGGAGAGTAGTTGATTGTTCGGCCCTCCCGTCAACTGATACTTCCCCTCACAGCCCCAGTAGTCTTGGTATCGGAATGCAGAGTCGCGTGTGGCAACAGGCGTCGTGTGCACCAGTTGCTCATTCATTACAAAGGAAACCGTACCGTGACCACTAGTTGCGCAATTCATTGCTTCACGAACAGCTGATACGATATAACGCACGCCTTTTAACATTCGACACCGAGAAAGCTAGTTACAACTGGTACATCAATCAAATTGTAACAGTTCAAACACTAATTACAATGTATTTCATTAATTAATGCTCATTACTTGTAAACAATCATTTATTCATTAAATTAAAAACAAAGTCAGTCGTCAACTGAGAGCCAGCCTGTTTAGAGTAGAGTTGCACTTGCCATGTAATGCCAATATAAAGGCAAGGAGGAATCGCAGCTTCCGGTATAATGACACATTTAGTATCATGACACAGTGTTAAGTGATTTAATTTATACATATTTTAACATTTACCTTTCCTGTGTTTTTTTTAATTGCTGAGAATTTAGCAGTTGACTGTGGTTTCATCAGATGGTAAGTGAAGATATAGTCTAAGATGGAAACGCGCTAATCTATTAAGATTGCTTTTTTACAAATTAATGCAATGTGTAATTCGATTGATTCTCTATTTCTTTATAACGAGTGTTGATAGGAGACGTTTAATTACCGTTTTTCTACTGTTTTTGTACTTTACTACAGTCTAAGATGGTCAACGCTAATTTGCCTCTGTTATTGCGAGTGGGGTAGTCGCTAACCGCGACCGAAGCCTCTCAGTGTACTCGTGCCATTGCACCTACATTTATACGACCTTTGGACTAGTTTCAATAACATTTAACATTTATATAATATGTGCATTGCAAAGGTGTCGTATGTGCGTAAATACTTCTAGTGGACCAAATGAAATTAACCACAAATGAAACAAACTGCAGGAAACCGTGTAGACGAATACAAATCTTTCATTGAAGAACACTCCTTTACAAATCTTATTGGAAATTATTAAATTATTTTAGAAAAGCATTCGCAACATGAGACCGGAAGTGGCGTCACAGTGTCATGAAACGTGCATTGTGTGTAAAGGTGGCCAAATTAATGATTTTTCCAATCCCTCGTATGCATTGGTTTAAAGTAAATTTTGAAACGGCACAAACATGGAAGTCTCGACATTAGTAACGGATGTCCTCGTTACTTTACGATGTGCTTTATGTCAACGGGTGAAGCTTTAATCGTGTTGTGATAAAGCATGGCCACTGCAGATTGTCAGTCAGTCAGTCAGCGAGTGCGACGCTCACCTGCGTGAAGGTCTGCGGCGCGTAGTAGTCGTCATCAGCTCGCGCCAGCGGCACGGCGCATGCGCACAGCAGCTGCACACGCACACAGACACATTTATGTGTGATCAACGTGTCCACAAACATCTGCCATTACTAGTTTCGTTTTCTAGCGATCTCCCTATTCAGTGCGATAAGACCGCCCATTGCACATTGCACACCGTTAACTGGGCGAATATATACAATGAAAACTCATAAGTATATTTACACAAAACGCTCGGGGTGTGCGAATTATTCGAAATGTTTCGAAGAAAAATTACCAATGAATTTTTGGATAGTTTCAATTCAGTATTCAAATATATATTTCATTCTAACCATGACATATATTTACACAATTTAAAGAGGATGAAACAACAGAAGTTATATCGCAGCAAACAGAGTCTTCTACCGAAACGATTGAGAAGCCAGAGACACGTAACTAATACGCGAATCGTTCGATTCAACTATCGAATCGATATTAGTTTCGAACGACATTCGCACACCCCTATGTATAAATGAATATATACGGTGCTGATGCAAAACACGGACGAGGTAAAGGCAAATATCCTGGGCCAGATATGGTGCCGACCTGCCCAGCGGTGGGCCGCGCGACGACGAGTACACTCACCAGCACGGAGGTCTGGAGACAAGCGCTCATGATGGCGGGTGTGAGGCCAGTGGCCCACTCGCCGGTCCACTCCTACTTATCAACGTCGGAGACGCGATGGAGCGAATCGCAACAGGTCACACACGCAACTCACTCGCGGCGAACGCGGTTCGACACTCCAACATTGTAACGACACATTTCGCGGTGCAATACGGACATACACATTGCGATGGCCTGCTGACCTTGGCAGTGTCTGATCGAGGACCTGAGCGACGCCGATTGGAGAGAACCTCATGTTGGCAACGGGCCGGAAGGTCCTTTTGCCAGTCTCATGAGAGAGGCATCGAAGAAGAGGAAACAAAACGATAGGGAAGCAGGATGCAGGGATTTCCGCCTCACACAATTCTGACCTTGCAGCAAATCCTACACTACCTCCTCGGGGTACGTAAATGCATTTCGCAGCGTCAAAAAAACACTGATGGATGGGAGTCTTCGGCCGTGGCCAGTCAGAATCGCACATGCAAAGACGTGTCGCCGACCAAATAATTTACGTTCGCGCACAAGGATGACTCACTGCATTCTTAACGCGAACGAACTATCGCTCTTATCGAGTCAAAGCGCTGCCACTTTTGTTGTATCGTCCGGTTACCACCGGTTGCGATAAAGGGTCAGAATACTCACCTAGCCTTTCAAATTGACATGAATGAAGCTGCGGTGACATAAGTATCAAAAGAAAACCAAAAAATTTGGATAAAATACCGCAAATGTATTTGTCGTGAATAATCGTCTAGAATTTCAATTGGATTCCAAACAGACGAACATAAACTAAAAATGATATTTAAAGTAGTTGATTTTCTTTTAATCCGTTTCCCCTCAGCGGAAGTAATTTTGCCAAGCGGTAGTGAATTTGTTACCAACGGACGGACAGATGACGATTCGACGATGCTTTTTGTATTGCTAGATGTATAATCTGAGCGGAATAATGGAACAAGAATACTCACCCCATTTATGCTTCTCATTTCCACCAATTATATTAGATTGAATTGCAATTATTCCATTGTACCGATATTTCGATCCAGTCACGACGTAACAAACTCAAAGAACGCCATCGTGGTGTTTACTCGTTAAAACTGTTTTCAAAAAGCACGAAAATTTAACTTTAAAACAGTTATTGCATTTTATTTTCTACAACAAGTCTTTTCACGTTTCCCGCCATGACAGTTAGCCGGCTGTCACTTGAACCTGTATGTTATTAATCTTTTTTTTTTCAATTCGCAATAAATAAGCAAAGGACACACCACTAAGTGCCTTGTGTTATAAAAAAGAAATTATAAATAATTAATATAATATTAATGCATGATTTATTTATACATTTTGAACTATATTTTTAAAACATTATTTTTTGATTTTTTTTTAGTTTTTAAATGTTTATACTTTAACCTATGCCTACTACTCGGAATATTTTGACATTTATTTTTTTTATATTGTACAAGAGTTTATATAACCGATCAATATATAACGTTGTTGTTTATCAGTTTCGTTGGTCGCATCGGAAATGGCTTCGATTCCTCACAGGAAAGGTTTTAGGAAATGGTATAGTTATAGATATACCAAACAAAGATTATCTCTCCACTGATGCTGTGTCATATGCGGTGGTTTTTATGAACCATAAGAGGAATATTACCTTTCACCCTGATAATACACTGCTTTTTACAGTTGTATAGTAACTGACTACAAAAACGAAGCCATAGTGATAAGAAATTAAAGTTACTGTGCTGTAGGAACTCCAGAAAATGGAACAATTTTATAAAACATGTGGTGTAGGTGCAGAGACATGGAAATGCTAAGAATATGTCAACACACAATATATATGTATACTAAAGATTAATTCCCAATTAAAGTAATTATTTTGTGATAATGAAAACATACTTTAGTCTCTTTTTGAATATTTAAAAATATGTTTGAACAGTGAATTCCAGAGCAGCACATTGAATGATTATCAAATCCATATTTCAATAAGCTTTCCATCAGAGTTTGCAGACGGTGTCAGGTGTCGCTGTAACACAACCTGTATACTGTTGCCCAACACCACCAGTGCTCAATGAAGCAGAGGTTTTATAATTAAAAATCGTCATCCAATGAGGTCATTTAATATTATAATGAAAGAGAATATTACACTTGACACATTAGCTATAGACATCATATATATATTTACTGTTTTCAGTGATAGTAACAACAATGTATGTTAATAGATAAACTTGCAACGAAACTCATAGACCTAATAATTAAATATTGATTATAAATTACAAATATGAGTGTTTATAATGATTAATCATAAACTGTTCAATTAGGAATATCATACAAAAGGTCTCAACATGAAATATTAGTTTCCCCGCTTCGCTCATTGACACATTGATTGTTAATATTGTCTATAGACTTCTACCACATTTCCATGAAAAATGGCCTGCGCTGTATTGTCTAGTGTCTGCTGCAGACCACCTCGTGAAACATGATGACCAGAATGGTCCTGCAGCTGCCTTATACCCATCACAACCGAAGCTTTACATTTCCCTGACAACGGTTCTTTTTATGCAATATTCTTTATTACTGTTTTTCGAACTTGCTTCCTTTCTTCTGCCAGTTTCAGTTTCTATAAGAAAGATTCTTAGAGAAATTAACATAAATAATCTTAGGAATTCTTTCTACTATTTGATATTTGAATTGATGAATGTTAAGTTGTCTTTGCTCTAAAAACACTCTCCCATGAGTGAGGAATGGGATGTCATTATTATAACTGATAATTCACTGTCAGTAATCAACATTCTGAACGTTAAAACGACTTCAATATGTTCGGAAGCTCTCATATCTCTCGGCAGAGATAATAACACTATTAAGCATCCTCTGAAGAGACATCTCCATAGGTTCCGGGTGCTGGAGGAGTCCTGGTGGCAGATATCGATGGCTTTGCCGCACTGGCGCCCATCTCTTCAGTTAAATAGTTAATGCCGACTGTGTTCATCATTTAAGTCGGAATTAATGTCATTTTGAAAATCTATTTTGTGACAATTTTTTTTTTTTTTTTTTTAATTTAGACTAGGGATTTGGGATGATCGATATTCATCGATGTTCGACAAACATCGATATTTATACATCGACACATCGATAAGAATAGAATATACTAACAATAAAATACTGGAGGCTGGAGAACTATTAAGTTTTTTTATTTATATCTAAGTAACCCGCACGAATTATTACTATTGTACATTTTAAAAAACTTATGAATTAATTTTAAATCTAAAACCGCGGCATCAAAATAACAAGCAAATGTTTACTTTGTCATCGGTACATAAATTCCATACATATTATAATGAGAAGGAACAATTAGAATCTCTATTATTAGTTTATAATTTAACGCGATCTCATTCTACGGAATCCCTAAAGAATATTTCCAAGATGTATTAACCGATTCCAGAGCTATTAGGAGTATCAAAATATAATACACATTTGTTGTATAGAATAAACTGTTTTATCTGCTACCGAAAGTATTCGATAATTTGCTGTCGATGTTTTTCTAATATTGATGTTTTGATTGCGACATTTGCATCGATATGTCAATGGAAACAATAACCTTTTATTGCGTTTGGTCGGATTTAACTGCACAACTAAACACGTGACATGTTTATTCTTGAATTATAAACGCCAAAGTAACTGTTACACGAGTTTTCTCACCATAACTCCTTAACGGATAGAATATCCAAATGATTGACAATAAAAAGTGAAGCGATATCAGTTACCTTACATTTTTGAAGCCAACGAAACTATTCAACGTTTTCCTTCTGAATATTTTTCTGATATAACTGTCTACTGGTGATGAACCCAAATATCGTTTGTTTGTTGTCATCGACGACTGTTTTAGTTGTTTAATTAAATATAATTAGTTTTTCAAAGACAGCGGCTAAATAACTTACAAATGCTTTATCATCACATGTTAACGGATGCTTCATTTCATATTCGTCGCCTAACAAATTACTAAGAGTATCAAAAAATTCAAAAAATCATTTCAAGCAGCTTCCTTCGAGTAACAATCTTACTACAGTATGAAGTAAAAGTTTCACATGATCTTCATTTCGATCTTCATAAAACATAAATTATATTTACTTTGTATTTCAAATTAATACTAAATAAATGATGTGAAAAACTACGGCGTTCTTTAGAGAATTTAAAACGGCGGATAAAGTCGTGTCTATTTCATATTAAATTGTCCCCTAACTAGCAAATTACGGGCCCCACATGACGAAACACTGTTACACAATAAATAGCTTTTTATTTTTTATCTGTAATATCGATTTTTGCTGTCGATGTTACCATCGATTATTGATTTTTCTATCGATCATTCCTACTACGGACACTCAATATCGATGTTGAACAAACATCGAAGTTATAATTTCAATAACATCGATACATTGGAAAACTACCAAACTTTTTTTTTTTTTTTTTAGGCCATCTAACGCTTTTTTTTTTTTTTTTTTTTTTTTTTAGGCCATCTAACGCTATAATTATTGTTTATAACTGAAAGACTGGATAAGAATTAAATGTCAACAATTTCACTTCGACTCTACAATATTTGACATGTAGTTGTCAACTTCATGACGTGTCGATGATAGTTACTAGAGTAGGCGCAAGTCGAGGGTGCAGATTACACAGAGCCACGACAAGAAAAGACCCAAAGAACATCACACCAGCTGCAGCAGACCATACTGCCACGTCCGCGAGTGATGCATTATAGATAGTGGCCAGGCCTCGACTGACGTCAAAATAGCTTATATGCAGACAATGCATGCATGCATTATTGGTACGGGAAGAAAGATTGAAGAGCGGCACTATGACTACAGGTAGGCAGGTAGGTAGGTAGGTAGGTAGGTAGGTAGGTAGGTAGGTAGGTAGGTAGGTAGGTAGGNTCAACGGGTGAAGCTTTAATCGTGTTGTGATAAAGCATGGCCACTGCACATTGTCAGTCAGTCAGTCAGCGAGTGCGACGCTCACCTGCGTGAAGGTCTGCGGCGCGTAGTAGTCGTCATCAGCTCGCGCCAGCGGCACGGCGCATGCGCACAGCAGCTGCACACGCACACAGACACATTTATGTGTGATCAACGTGTCCACAAACATCTGCCATTACTAGTTTCGTTTTCTAGCGATCTCCCTATTCAGTGCGATAAGACCGCCCATTGCACATTGCACACCGTTAACTGGGCGAATATATACAATGAAAACTCATAAGTATATTTACACAAAACGCTCGGGGTGTGCGAATTATTCGAAATGTTTCGAAGAAAAATTACCAATGAATTTTTGGATAGTTTCAATTCAGTATTCAAATATATATTTCATTCTAACCATGACATATATTTACACAATTTAAAGAGGATGAAACAACAGAAGTTATATCGCAGCAAACAGAGTCTTCTACCGAAACGATTGAGAAGCCAGAGACACGTAACTAATACGCGAATCGTTCGATTCAACTATCGAATCGATATTAGTTTCGAACGACATTCGCACACCCCTATGTATAAATGAATATATACGGTGCTGATGCAAAACACGGACGAGGTAAAGGCAAATATCCTGGGCCAGATATGGTGCCGACCTGCCCAGCGGTGGGCCGCGCGACGACGAGTACACTCACCAGCACGGAGGTCTGGAGACAAGCGCTCATGATGGCGGGTGTGAGGCCAGTGGCCCACTCGCCGGTCCACTCCTACTTATCAACGTCGGAGACGCGATGGAGCGAATCGCAACAGGTCACACACGCAACTCACTCGCGGCGAACGCGGTTCGACACTCCAACATTGTAACGACACATTTCGGCCGTGGCTAGTCACCATCGCAAGTGCAAAGACGTGCCACCGAAAAAATAATTTACGGTCCAAAGCAAATTGTACTTCGTTCGTTAGTGACCTGGCCGGCGCACAAGGATGACTCACTGCATTCTTAACGCGAACGAACTATAGCTCTTATCGAGTCAAAGCGCTGCCACTTTTGTTGTATCGTCCGGTTACCACCGGTTGCGATGAAGGATCAGAAAACTCACCTAGCCTTGAAATTGACACGAATATAGCTGCGGTGGCCTTTTACAATAAGTACCAAAAGTTAAACCGAAAATTTTTGCTAAAATACCGCAAATGTATTTGTCGTGAACAATCGTCTAGAACTTCAAATGGGATTTCAAACAGACGAACATAAACTAAAAATGATATTTAAAGTAGTTAATTTTTTTTTTTAATCCGTTTCCCCTCAGCTGAAGTAATTTTGCCAAGCGGTAGTGAATTTGTTACCAACGGACTGACTGATGACAATATGACGATACTTTTTGTATTGCTATGCGTATAATCTGAGCGGAATAATGGAACAAGAATACTCACCCCATTTATGCTCCTCATTTCCACCAATTATATAAGATTAAATTGCAATTATTCCATTGTATCGATATTTCGATCCAGTCACGACGTAACAAACTCAGAGAACGCCATCGCGGTATTTACTCGTTAAAACTGTTTTCAAAAAGCACGAAAATTTAACTTTAAAACACTTTGTTATTGCTTTTTATATTATACAACAAGTTTTTTCACGTTTCCCGCCATGACATT
Source organism: Elymnias hypermnestra (assembly GCA_015832385.1). NCBI lineage: Eukaryota > Metazoa > Arthropoda > Insecta > Lepidoptera > Nymphalidae > Elymnias > Elymnias hypermnestra. The sequence goes on along the minus strand of JACTOM010000204.1, from coordinate 340 downwards.
TAGCCGGCTGTCACTTGAACCTATATGTTATTAATTTTTTTTATTCGCAATTAACAAGCAAAGGACACACCACTAAGTGCCTTATGTTATAAAAAAGAAATTATAAATAATTAATATAATATTAATGCATAATTTATTTATACATTTTGAACTATATTTTTGATATTTTGATTTGATTTGATTTGAAATACATTTATTTTTCTTCTTTTATTTTAGTTTTTAAATGTTTATACTTTAACCGATGCCTACTACTCGGAATATTTTGACATTTATTTTTTTTATATTGTACTATCAAGAGTTTATATAACGTTGTTGTTTATCAGTTTCGTTGGTCGCATCG
>JACTOM010000160.1:1003798-1024488 GCA_015832385.1 Elymnias hypermnestra | reverse complement strand
CTACCTACCTACCTACCTACCTACCTACCTACCTACTGACTGAAATAAAAATTGACAACCCTATATTAATGAATGAATCCAGCTAGAAAAGGAAGCTATAGGCGTATTGACAAATTCAACTTCTATCCAAATTTTGAAATCGAGAAATTTTAATGATTTCGTATACTCGTACCTTCTAGTCTAAATCATAATCCGTAAGCAAAAATGCAATGTACAACACACAGTACAGTCTGTTACCACTCGGTACCTGTCAAGAAGTACTCACTGAACAAGAGAATCGACTGCAAAGTATCGAGCATACTCGATACCTTTTTTTTATTACTGACAGTTTAACGCTTGACTGTGATCTCACCTGATGGTAAAAAAAAAAANACAAATTAGAAAATAGAATTTCCTAAACTCGTCCTACCGGGGATCGCATACGGGACCTCTGCTAGCAAAGCGAGTACTCGCTTCTCTGCGCCATCGAGGCCGTCGAATCCTTAAAGTATCGACACTTTTTCCATGTTACTGTCTAGGACTAACTTTTCGAAATTTTGGCGACCGATATTATTACACTTTATAACTTATTACTTTAATCCAAAGTTCACCATGTTCACAAACTTTAAAGAAAAAAAGATTTTTTTTCCACAAGGCGTTCTTGTAGTGGAATGTGTGATAGCATAACGCACGTTGATAAGCTGACAATGACCTACTGACATAGATTTAAGTTTCTTTATGTAAAACAAACGATTTCCCTTGAAAAGTGCCGCTAGAGCGAAGTGTTTAAACCTGGAAAGTTTTGCGCTTTTGTCTATTTGCCGCCTAGTTCATAAAAGAATTACGTTTTATATTAATAGAGTAAATAAAAACAAAACTCGCGCGCTTGTATTTAAAATACAAAATACTACAAAGAATAATACAAAAGTTAGTGCAGTATTTCTGGCAGAGGCAAAAAAGAGTTATTTTGCTTTAATAATGTTAGTAACTACGTCAGTGTGGTCTAAAAACCCTCTCTCATATAAGTGAGGAGGCCTGTGCCCAGCCGTGGGACGTTATTGGGTTATTACTTGCTTTTACTTTTTAATGTTAGTAAGGATAAGGATTGTTATTGGAGAGGAAATTTTTTAGGCGCAGCAGGGTAAAATTTTTACAGATGAAACGCGTGATTAGCGCCACGAAGGCGAGCAGCGTTTTTTATGCTAATTCGTTTGAAGGTTAGGTAGTTATTTCCTAATTTAATAAATATACTATTTTTCATAAAATATAAAATAAAAAAAATATTTCATAAATTCTCTTTTCTAAATTTTAAACGCAAAACGAAATTTAATGAATAATTACTAATATTCACAAAAAACCTTTTATTTTATTTACAATTCGACATTTTAATGTCCATTAAATCCATCAATTGCCAACATATCTTTCTTTTCCCTCCCTCTAAGTCTATCTAAAGTTATACATTTGTGTAAATATAAACAAGACTTAAAAATTAGTTTGCATGAATGCACTTTTAATAATCTTCAGGATATTTTTTTATAAACTATGAATGTCTTATTTATTTTTATCCAATTAACAGCCTAAAAAATAAGTTTCAAGCTTCTAGCTCTAAATGTGACGATTTTTTCATCCCGTACATCACTTTTTCGCATTTCGGCTATGTCAGGCGTTAGAATACCTGTTTAGTAGTTTTGACGTGAAAGCGCGACAGATAGACAGAAATTACTTTCGTGTCTATAATATTATTAAGGATGATTTACTTTTATGATTTAATTGAAACACTAATAATAAGCCAAACCACTGAGATAACTTCTTCTTGTCTTAAAACTAGAATTTAGAATCGGTTATAAGCCAGTCATGTAAGGATTAATGTTAATTCATTACGTTACATGCCTTGTCTTCCACAACAAGAGGGGTACAATTACATAATGGTTTGGAAATGAAAATTTAATGTCAGAAATCTAATTCCAATTGGAATGTTTTTCTTCATTTTATGATTCACTAAATTTGTTTCTACCAGCTAGTCTGGACTGTGTGTGCACTAAGCTTCAGTTTTTGTGTGAAACAATATTGTTATCTATTCGTTTCATTCGTGTCAGCTGTGTTTAGGGCTGGCACGAACATTTGCCATGAAAATCTTGTAGGCTTTATAACTCCTTCAGGAATTAAGCTACCGGTCTCGTAATATTTTTCCCTGGCTTAGCACAGCGCCCTCTATCGCTGTCATTCGGGATCTAACCAGCTAAAAGAATGACGTTGTATATTATTTTAAGTTGGCCCGTCCTGGGACTCGAACCCAGGTTCTCATGTCAGTAGTCGACCACGCTAACCACAAAACCAAAGAGGCGAAATTTTTATTGTACTAATGTTTCTTGACACTCGCGACACAGGGAAACCCAGTGCGAGTGTCGAAGAGATTCCTTTTTAAGATTGAGTGTTTGGTAAATAAATAAATAAATGTTAAACGACACAATGAGCAAATCTATCAAATTGATTATCGCTTTTTTTTGAATTGTGTTTAGCTGTTAGCCCTACTGACCTTTACAGCATAACCGGAAGGAATGTTACATTGCCAGTGGCGCCATCTGTTATTCCTCGGCGTTACTAATACGCAACTGTGTTACTCATCAGTAACGTGTGTGGAGTTGTTCCAATATACTTTATAAATAATATAAAGTACATATTTATATTAAAGAATGCAATCACCTGAATCGAGAACGAACCCTAGACCTCTTCTAGCTAACCGAGTGCTTGTATGTTGCGCCAGCGAGGCCTAAAATTTGTCACAATTTCATTTTTACTTATATTTTATTTATTAGGACACCAACAGGTCACGTCGACACAACAACGAGGGCAATGAAACGCGCTCCTGTAAACAAACGAATTTATTTCGCGTCTATCAAAAGAAATTCGAGGGGGGGCGCGGGGCGGGGCGGGGCGCCGGCGGGGCGGGGCGCTAGCGCGGCGGCGGCGGCCGCGGCTTGGCGGCCGCGTACGCGATCTCCGACAGCCGCACGTCGATGGGCGCGCGCTCGTCGTACAGCGTGGGCGCCTGCAGGATGATGCCGGCCGACCCCACCAGCACGGCCAGCGTGAAGATCCACAGGAACAGCCGGTCCAGCACCATGGCCACGTACTTCCAGTCCTCCTTCACCTGCGGCGCCCACGTAAAGAGCGGACGTGCCGACGGAGGGCCCGTCGGCGAGCGGAGCGGCGGCCTCACCCGCGTGGACTCCTCCTCCTTGCGCGTTTGGTCGGCGATGTAGTTGATGCCGTCGATGGCCTTGTGCAGCTCCGGGCAGCGGTGCCAGCGGCGCAGCGCCTCGCACAGCGGCGCCTCGTGCACGCGGCAGGCGCCGGCCTCCGCCTCGGCGCCCGCCGCGTCCGGCGCGCGCCCCGCCGCCGGCCCCGCGCTGCAACACGCCGACGCGCCGGTCACTCGCGCACTCGCGCGCCGGCCGCCGCCGCGGGCGGACGCGCCTCACTCACAAGCGGCTGCGGTGCGGGTCGAGGCGGTAGTGCGGCCGGCGCATCACCAGCAGCCGCGGCAGCACGTGCACGAACACGCGCCGCACCCACGGCGCCATCGTGTGCGTCTGCGGCGAGCGGAAGTGCACGTTGAGCACCACCACCGTCACGCAGATGCTGCAAGCGAAGCCCGTGAGCGCGCCGCGACCCCCCTCGCCCGATGTCGGGGGGTCGCAGCGCACCTGAACGTGTCCAGGATCATCGTAAAGAGCACGAACTTGCCCAGGAGCGGCACCACCAGCGACGTCGGCGGGATGATCTCGGCCAGCAGCAGGAAGAACACGGTCAGAGACAGCAGGATCGAGATGGAGAGCGACACCTTCTCGCCGCTGTCGGACGGCAGGTAGAACACCAACACCGTCAGGAACGATATGCCCATGCAGGGGATGATGAGGTTGACCGTGTAGAACAGCGTCTTGCGCCGCATCGTGATGTTGAACGTTATGTCCAGGTACGGCTCGTCGCAGCACGTGTAGAATTTCTCGTTCCTGGAACGGGAGCGGAGGCGTGGGCGGCGAGCGGGCGGCGGCGGCGCGGGACGCGCGGGCCTCACCTCACCGCGGGCACCTCGAGAATGTCCCACTCCACGGAGGTGTAGAACTCGCTGAGGTCGACGCCCAGCTCCACGACGTTGGTGCCGCGCGCCTCGTCGATGTGCCGCAGGTCGACCTGCGAGCGAGAGACGCGACGGAGCCGACGCCCGGGCGGGGCGGGCCGGCGCCGCCGCGCGCTCATACCTGGAAGCCGTCGTAGGTCCAGGAGCCGAACTTCATGATGCACGTCTGCTGGTCGAACGGGAAGTACTCGACGTCGATCTCGCAGGAGGACTTGTAGATGGCGGGCGGGCGCCACTCCACGCGGCCCGTGTAGTTCAGCGTCGCCTTCGTGGCCAGCGTCACCTCGAAGTTGCCGTCGGCGCTGTGCGGGACGACGTCGCGCGATCGAACCCGAGGAGGCCGCGCGGTCGGCGCGACGGCCGTCGCGGGCGGTCCGGAGACCGCCGGCGGCGGCCGGCGCTTTAGCGAAAGAAAAGTATTCGCAGAGGAAGCGTGGGCGCTTAGACGCGGGTCGTTCCGGGATATACGTTACATTTTTGCTGTAAATCCATCTCATGCACCGTACCCCCGCGCGAAGCGACGACCCGACGCACACTCGCGGGTACTCACGCGCGCCCGCCTCGCGCGACGCGGAGCGAGAACGTTCCCGCACCGCGCCGCGGCGAGCTTCGCCGAAAGAGGGCCTCACTTGTTGTACAGCACGATGTCGGGGCGCCAGATGTGGTCCGAAGGCACGTGCAGCATCTCCACGCCGCCGTACTCGCGCGGCTCCCACGACAGCTTGTAGTCGTACCAACTCTGTCCGCGAACGGTTTCAATCACGATCATTCGAAACGATCGACGGTTACAAACGCGATGTCGGCGAGAGCCTACCTGTTCCACCCAGAGGTTCGTCGTCATGATTTGATTCTTCAAGTTCTGAAACGGAACGGTGAAGGAGAGATGAGTGCGGGGGAGACCGAGCCGGAGACGGGGCGCCGCGCGACTCACCACGTCGATGAGCTGGCTCAGCTTGAGCTTGATGCGCACGGTGAGCGCGTCGCTGACGTTGAGCACGGGCCGCACCAGCTTGTTGTAGTTGCTGAGCAGGTCGTCGTACAGCCGCTTGGCGTCCGGGTTGCCGGCGCACCCTGCAACGCGCGGGACGGGTCAGGCGCGCCGGGGACCGGGGGCCGGGGGCGCGGGGGCGCGGGGGCGCGCGGCGGTCGTACCGGCCAGCAGCAGCGCCAGCAGCAGCAGGCGGGCGGGCACAGCGCGGGCGCGCATCGCGTGGCGCACATGGCGTCAGCGCATCGCGCGTCGCGCGCGCCGCCGACGCAGCGGCCTCCGCCGCTCGCCGCGCGCTCCGCCGACAGCCGCACACGGCTCGCGCGGCGCCGTGCGCGCCCCGCCCGCGCGTCCACTGGTGCGGCGCCGGGCGACCGCGGCCGCGAATCTACGTTCGTAAAGATCCGGTCGGGGCCGAAGCGGATTCGACCGTTCGTTCGGTCGGGCGCGATGGAACCGAACGATGAATGCGATCGGCTTCGCGAACGTCTCGGCCCGACGCGCGACGACCGAAGGAACGTACTCGGCCTCGAGTCGCACGACGCCGACAACGGATTCCGGGACGAGGCCTGCGGCAGGGACGCTAGCTGCCGTTCGATATTGCGACGTCGTGGGTTGTGGTCGCTCTTGGACCGTAGAAAACTGTAAAGGCCACCGACCCGCGCGAGACAATTCTCTTTTGCGATCGATTCCCACGTCACTAAAACTATAAGCGACGATTTCTCGTTGCCTTATTTTATGCACAAAATCTCGTTTTGTGCAGTTCAAAAGGCTCGAGCGTCATACGGGCGAGTGCAGCACACTACACGGCGCGTCGCCACTGTTCGGAAACTACACAAACGTACACTTTATTCTTCTTTTATAGGCTTAAATTTAATGTTCTTTGCTTTCCTTATTCATTTAGTTGTATCTTGTATTTTTGAAGTGAAACTTCTTGAGGTGCATGAAGGTAAAGTTTTTATGGATGAAATGCGCGATTAGCGTCACGAAGACGTGCAGCGCTTTTTATTCTAATTCGTTTGTAGGTTAGGTAGTTTTAATAAAGACCAAAAACACGTAGTATTTTAATCACTTAATATGTTATACTATTTTTCATAAACTATAACATATTGATATTTCATATATTCTCTTTTCTAAATTTTAAATTAGAAAAACGAAATGAGGCATTTTTATTTACTATTCGTCATCTGAGATTTCAATAAATTATTTTGCATATAATATTAAATAGTAATTATTAATGTACAATAACTTTGTGTTCATTTAAATTGAGCTTAGGTATGTTTACAATTTAGGTAAAATCACGAGAAATTTTAATTTAATATTCATCATCGGAGATTTTACAATATTATTTTTTAAACAATATGTGACAAAAATATTTTAGTAATTCTCTTTAACTTTGAATTCAAATAATTAATCATTTTTCAGATCGCAATGCCAAAAAGTGTAGTACGAGAGTGTGAGTTTACATTAAACATAGAAAAAATAAATAAAAAGAAATCATTTATAATTTCAATTAATTTTCGACACTTAAATTCCTAACTAGATAAGTTAAAATTTCCGAGACTTGGATGGAAATTTTGAGTTTTCAATTAAAAATTAGTTTGCCAAAAAAGTTTCACTTCTGACATGTGTACTTTATACGCGTGCACTTTTAACTTTTTTTTTGTTTAATGAATTTTTATTTATTAATAATAAAGAATCTCGCGAAACATTAGGAATTTTTTGGGCGTTCGTATCGCTCGCGTAAAATGACAATCAATCAAAATGTGGAGAGGCGAGCGAGTTCGGCGTGGACTCTGCACGAGTCCGATGACGACGACGTTGGTAATGTAGTTGGTGCGTCGCTAATTTCTCGATCCTGTGCAAAGTCAACAAAAGACGTCACCTGAATTTCGACCTTTCTGACTGACTTTCGGGACTTTCTCTGTCCGAGCTGAAAACTTCGCCACAATAGTACATAAGAATTCATCCCTCATTTTACCCTCTCGGAAACGGAATTCAGCGAAACAGAACGGAATTCAGCCGTCCAACTCTGTACAAGAACATCGACGGCTCAAAAGCGACCGTCGCGTCGCGCTCACTGCGACACACGACTCGGCCAAGAAAAGGCGACGCGGAAATCGATGGCGTACGAGGCACAACATTCGCGAGCAAAATCGGAGTGGGCATCCGTTTTCACCGTTTGTTGCCGTTTCGTCGAGGTTACGACTGATTTTTTTTTTCAGAATTCTAATTTTTACCGTCGCAAAACAAATCCAATACGCAAATCGCCAAAAAAGTTCAAAGCGGCGACCCGACGCCTGGCCGGGACCGGTCCACGGGCGGCGAACGGGCGGCCGCTGTCGAGCCAGGAGGGCCGATCGCGAGCCGCGACCGCGGCCTCCGTCGGGCCTCTCGACTTCTTCCCGCCGAATAACAACAACCTTTTCACTCAGTGACGCCTAATCGATAGGGTTTTCGGGAAAAAAACTCCGAGGAAGCCTACGTCCCGGCGTCGATTTAGGATCGCGGGCCGAGCGACGGCCCGGCTGGCCGCGTACTACGACACACTCGCGGGACGCGTCCGTCACACAACGAATAACCGGCGTCCGAGAGCCACTCGGTGTTCGATCTCTCGAAGAAACGAACCGGACCGGAGCGACGGGACCGCGGCGCCTCTGCGAGGCTACGGAACTGCGACGGCAGATTGGTAAAAATAACGAAACGTCGATTCGAGAGTGTAGAAAGCGCGACGGCGGGTGGCCGCTCATCGCAGGCCGACCGTCGAGGAGCGCGCGACCGCTGCGCGTGGCGGCGCCGTACTGACCCTCGCCGCGCGGCGCTACAGCGGCGACATGGCGCGCTCCGTTCTCTCGTTCGGCGCTCGCAGCGGGAGCACGGCGGGCCTCCGGGCGACGAGTGACGCGCGCCGCCGCCCGCCCCGCCGCGGCCCCGCGCCTCCCGCCCCGGCGAATGTTTGTTTTACGTGCGATTTCTTCGACGAATGTGCGTCGAGGACTCTCACTAGTTCGGGAGGCCGCGACCGAAACCGCATGCGGCTCGTCTTCGATCCGTACGTTCCGTGAAGCGCAGAAGGCACGCGGACCGGCCGACGAGTCCGGGGTCCGAGACTCGATGATGGTAGATGGGATACTATAGGAAAATACTGAGATAATATAATTAAACTATGAAGGCTCCAAAGTAACTTTTTTCCGAAAGCAATTAGAAATAATATGCACCTTACCTTTCCCGTCGTAATGGACAATTCAGTTTTTTGATGTATGAAGTGTTAACATAGGTAACACAAGGAGAGTCAAAACAAACCACACGGACACATCAAAACATAACAAAACATCAATATATTCGAAAAACAGCAGTTGGCATTAACGTTGAGTATCGGCGATGTGATAACGACCAGCATTACAAACAATGGAATGCGTAATAGTCAGGAGCGCGCCGGGGATTCCCCGATCGCGAGATTCTTTACTCGCGTAATGCGTTTGGTTTCATCAGAAATATGAGATGAAATTGAATAAATACCGTACGTTTCTTAAATGTTATTTAACAATTCGGGTTTTAAAGAACATCTAAAATTTAGATTTCGATCTTTAAAATATATGTATAAATATAAAACGTAAATAAAATCTAAATCAATTGATTCGATCAGCAGTTATGAAAAAAATAAAATATAACTAGTTTCCGGAGGTGGCGAAATGAATATTATTTCTCTCCGATTGTACGAGCGAACTATCTGATTTAATTTTAAATTTAGGTCGCAAGAGCTCGAACCTAGCCTGCACGGGCCTACTCCCCTACGGTTGCCGCTGCGAGCCAGGTTCGTGGGGTGCCCGTGCAGGCTAGGGCTCGTCTGGCAAACGCCACCCTCACAATATGGTCAGTTCGACACCCTCAAAGGAACGCGGAGAACGGAGAACTCGGAAACGTGCGTCGACATGCGTTGCGCTCAATGAGAAATTGTCAATATTCGTGTCGTTTTCGTTTTCAAATATACCGTAGTTCACCACTGGAACCCGATTTAATGTCACGTGTTCGAATTGGACAAAATGCAATGGAAAGAGCGGCGGGCGTCGTCGCGGAGGCCTGTGCACGGCCGGGAAGAGCGCGACAGTCGACGACGCATCGCGGATTGTCGGCGTCGCGGACACAACGGCGCGTTTGGCGATTATAGTTTAAAAAAAGAGTGCATTCGTACGAAGCACAAATGTCAGAAGTGAAACTTCTTTGGCAAACTAATTTTTAAGTCTCGTTTATATTTATAAAATCCTATACTTTAGATTTTCGCGATTTAGAGAGAGGTAAAAAGGGAGAATTTAACTGTAACTAAAATATTAAGCGTCGAAAATTAATACAAATAATTTATTGAAATGACAAATTGTAAATGAAATGCGACGAATTAGAATAAAAAGAAACACTGTACATCTTTGTGAGTTATCACGCCGTCTACGTTCGCCCGAAGTACTCGTCGCCAGTAGTAGTCTTTGTGACGTCACAAGTCACCAAAAACTCTAATCGTTAAGAATAAAGTTGTTTGAGAAAATACACTTAAGCGTTGGGCCTGAAACGTGAAAGGCGTAGTAGGACCGAGGACCGAGGAGCCTAGGCTCAGGCCGCGGAAGGATTCGAGTGGCGAATGCTCCCTCGCAAGGGTCGCCGCGGGCGCGTAGACGCGCGTAGAGCTCCTGCTTCGTCGTAGGCCCCGCCGTAGCCTGTCTACGCCGCGCTACGCCCCGTGCGACCGAGTTGGCAAAGCGCGGCTCGTGAGTAGTCACCGGTCAGTCGTGCTCAATGCGACGGCGTACGGAAAGCTAATTTATTTTTACTGCAGTCCGCTGTTCGCGTATGAAGTTGTCAGTGTTCACCACGATTTATATTTATCTCATTAAACACAATTAAAATTTAGCTCGTTACTTTAAAACGCGCCGACCGAACCTCGTGCCTTGCGAGTCGTCGTTCAATTTTCAAAAGTTGCAGTCGAAAAGCGGTCGGCGCCGCCGGCCGAGGGGCCCGAAGCGCGGTTGCCGCACTCCGTTAGCGCCGAGTGGCCCTCGCGGCCCTCGAGGCCCTCGTGGCCCTAGTGGTCCTCGTGGCCGTCACTCGGAGCCACTCGCCGCGCGGCGGGTACTTCGTTTCAAACACATACAGAAGCCGTGTGTCGCGCCGAGAGCGCGTACTTTTGAAGAGACATCGCAGTCCGTGCAGACTCGCTTCTGCTCCAATTTTAGAAGCGCCTCGAAATCGCCGTAATGGCCGCAGCACTTGTCCCGTCGTCAGTAACCGAAGCGACGTACCGAGTACCCGCCGGTGTACAATAAACACAACGTAAAGAAAGAATAATGCAATATCTAACCGAGTCGGGCCCTCGCCTGCACTTCGCACGGCACGGCAGAATGCCGAGCGACGAGCCGAGTGGAGGAAGCCGAGCGCCGGCCGGGCTTCCGACGAGCCCGCGGTTTCATTCGGAGACGGAGTTGTGAGTCCCAGCGATCGTCCCGATTCGCTGTGACATTTGAAGCGGGCGGGGGCGGGTGATGAGAAGCTACATCGACAGAAGTGACACAGAGGAAGACTGCGGCCGCCGCCATCGAAGGCATCGCATCGGCTAACGCCTTCGCTGCGGCTCGCATACTGTGCCGTTCCGACGAAGTCGCGGACGGAAGCAAATCATAACATTCAACTGACTGTTCAAAATTTTAAGGTAAAAGAACCGCCTTCAAAACAAACCGTTCCAAACATCCTAATATGCTCTAAAAAATAAAAAAAATGCGTTTTCTTTTTTAGAGTTCTTCATATTCGTATATTGGAGTCGGCGTCATCTCGTACCGTACCGGAGAGTGCAGGCGTCCGCTTCGGACCGGTGCCGACATAGGCAGATGCATAAAATATTTTAAATATCATCTGCATACGGATGTCTACCAATCGTACTACTCTTTCAAACCGACAGATTATAGGACGACAACAGCGTCGATTAATAAAGGCCTCAGTAGTATAGCGGACTGGTCAATTGCGAATTGTCTTGTCCTCAATCCTGATGTATGTGTCATTTGGGACTCCACAGCCACTTAGAGTATTGCTGCTGCCAGGTCGACCGAATAATACAATGAACGATTTCCAACAGGTGTATTCCCTTGCAAAATTCGTCAACGACCACTCTCCAATTTTCCACTCACGACAAGAATACCAGTTTTAGCGCCGATCGGTGCAACCGTTTAAATCAAATCAAATCAAAATATTCTTTATTCAAGTAGGCTCAAAAAGCACTTTTGAATCGTCAGTAGTCTTCTGTCTGTGTATTGATGTTGCTTTAAATTTATCTCTTAGATCCTAATTGATATATGGCTCTTATTGCTCTTTTTTGTAAAATAAATATAGTTTCAATGTCCGCCGCCCTACCCCATAACGGTATGCCGTAAGACAATGCTATGAACCACCACCATCAGTGTATTGTCTAATTTTTCTAACAGCGAATGCAGCGGAACTAAGTTTACTTGCCAGAGTCTTAATATGGGCGCCCCACTGAAGCCCAGAATCTAATGTTATACCTAGGAATACTGTAGATTTTACTTTCTCTACAGGAATATCATTAATTCGAATGTTTGTACACATTTCTTTTGCATTTGGCAAAGTGAATTCAACATACTTAGTCTTTGCCGAGTTTAATATTAAATTATTTACTGAAAACCAATGTGAGACATGTGACAGGGTACTATTTACATCGTCGAAATTTTCCTTATTTCTATCAATCTTGAATATCAAAGACGTGTCATCAGCAAATAGCACTATATCACATTTGTCTTTCACATGGTACGCTAAATCATTTATATATATTAAGAATAGAAAAGGGCCAAGTATTGATCCTTGTGGGACACCCAGTCTTACCAGTGATCCCGACGACTCTACGCCATTTACGAATACCTTTTGTAGTCTATCTTGAAGATAGGAACTCAACAAATTAAGTGCCCCACCCCTAACACCATAATGAGTTAATTTAAGGATGAGAGTGCTATGTTCCACACAATCAAAAGCCTTTGAAAGGTCACAGAATATTCCCAGTGCATTCTGGGACCTTTCCCAAGCATCAAAAATATGCTTCATGAGCGACACGCCCGCGTCTGTAGTATTGCGACCCTTTCTGAATCCGTATTGCTTAGAATGAAGCAGGTTATATCTATTAAAGTGATCCAGTAGTTGGTGAAGTAAAATCTTTTCAAAAATTTTACTGAGGGTAGGCAACACAGAAATAGGACGATAGTTACCAGGGTCACATTTATTACCGGATTTAAACAGAGGCACGACTTTACTATGTTTCATAAGGTCAGGGAAAATGCCAGAGTCTATGCAATTATTGAAAAGGATTGCTAGGTGCGGGCTAATACAGTCAATAATTGGAAGAACAATTTTAACCGACATTCCCCATATATCGCCTGTGTTTTTTACATTTAGTGTTTTAAATGTTTTGATTATGTCAATATGCGAGATATGTTTGAATTTAAAGAGAACACAGCACTCGGGGACATACTCAGAAAGAAGAGGATGGGCTGCCGTTGGCGATGAGTCTACAGCAGAAGTCATTGAAATTGCTATGTTGCAAAATAAATTTTGAAAAATACTAGCAATTTCCATATTAGACGAAACAATGGAACCATTAATACACAATAAATTTAAAATACGTCAATGCACCATCCGAATAATAAGATCGCACAAATACCTCTGCAATGCTCGACAACATAACCCTAACACTTTCGAAGACTCGCAGATTAGTCGAAGGGGCAGTGCTTTCCAGGGGGTGCAGAGGCGCGTCACTCGCGCTTCTCGGTCGACCGCCAACGAAGCCTTTCACAGCCAGGTCGCCACGACTGTTCGAAATATGCTCCATAGAATGTGTCGGCGGAGGCTTCGACACTCCAATCACTAGTGCAAACTGATTTAAAGTCACTTTCTCAATATTCATAATAACAATATGGAAACGATAAATGAAACGCTGTTGCCACGACAGAACGACCTACAGAATGTGGCTCATCAACTGGGAACCAGCCATGCGGAACCAGCCATTTATGGAAATGAGCTTGCGCTCGATTTCGGTATAATTACAACTCTATAATGACAAGAAAGAAATATGGTTAAATTCAAACCCGCCGATAAATACGAAAGTACATTTCGTAAGCTTCGCACGTCAGGTTTATGTAGTTATTTGTGATGCCGAGTTAAGTGCGAGGCCTCATCGCACTGCTTTCGGAGGCCTTTCAAATACTCGGCTACCAAATGTTGGAATGTTATATTCCGCCTCAGCTTCGAGATCCTAAAGGTAAAAGATGTTTCAAAAATAAGACAAAAATGTTTCTTTACAATAAGCAAAAGGAAACGGAATATCGATTCCTGTATCGTCGCCGCTGACGACTGATACTATATACTATTTATTACTATTGTAGAAATCAATTTATAAATGTTTACATCTCATCCACACATATTAATAATTGGCATTTCTGTAATAAGTTTCATGTACATCGTTATAGAATTTGTTTGGACACTCGGAGACACGTCGAAGCGCTTCAGTTGCGTGTCCTTGGTGTCGTTTCTTAAGGTCGCCGCTGAAAACAGCTCTGTTCCATTATTTTTATTTCACTTCATTGCATCCTCTCAATTTGTGCCTTCATCGTTATTTCTTTCAGATTGCACTTTTATATCCGTAGTGCAAAAGAAAGATCTTTGTCCTCCTCCCCTTCCGATGAGGACGCTCGCGATCATCGCAGAGGAATTTATAGAAAGTATATTTAGGTTTCGCGACGCCGAATCGATCGATGAGCACGTCGGGGTTGACGTGAGAATAGAGCTCGACTCGATTCGTGTTTGTCCACCAAGGGCCACGGGAACGGGAGATCACTACTCGTAAAGGCAAAGAGAATGTGAATTAGATTTAAAAAATGCTTTGTCGTACTCCACTGACGTGAAAAAAGGAAACGGAAACGATCTAAAGTAGGCGTCCTCGTCGCCTATTAGCGATTTTAGATTATGACCGACCGCTCTTGGGGTTCGTGAGATTATATGAAGTGAAACGATGTCGAATCGAGCCATGTTTATGGTAGACATGGGCGCCAAGGTCGATCGCGAGAGGGCTAACAGATATCGCGGCTCCTCCACCTTCGGGCTCGGCGCAGGGAGCGAAGTTAAACGTCTTTATACTTTGAAGTGTGAATTTGTAATGGCTCTAAATATAGGTTACAATGGGTTCTTCGCAAGAGTGATATCTCTTCGGGCGGAAGTCGCCGTTGCTCGGGAGCGGTCCCTCGGCCCGTCCTCTGCGGTGCGGCCGGATATGGAGATAACACGCGAAAGTTTAGATTTTATGTGGGCCCCGGAATTTAGATTTTTTTTTCATTTTGCAAAGCTACGAAGCCGACTTCGTCTGCGCAACGTTCCCGTCTCTCCCCGACAGCAACGGTGGCGACGTGGCGCTCGGCCAACAGACCGAATCATTAATATGAGCACACCTCCGTTTGCCCCTCAGTACATAAAAGAAACCTAAAACATTTACTATCGTTAAGAAAAAGATCTCCGGCCTGAACGGTGTCAAGGTGGCTGCGCCGAAAGACGAAAATGGAGAGCCGAAGGAAAAATTTCTTCGCATGGAACTGTAAAAAGAAGTACAAAGAGAAGAAATGTTTTCGCTGGGAAGTTTGTGTATAATTTCCCAGTGGGGCTGCTCCGGCGGCCGCTTCGGGCGTCGAAGCAGATTTAGCCTCCGACCAAAAATTGCTCTCGTGAGGGAGAGTGAGTCAGATGCGTTCAAAACGGGCCGCGAACATCTCCACGCGAGCTCCTCTCGTCGGCAGTCATCGCTTTCCGGCGGAAGTCGGAGCTTCTCGACCGGAGACAATAAAAACTTCTCGTGCTACAGATATATTGGCGTTTAAATATAGTGTTATACAAATGTAATTGTAAGTCTACTGTCGTAAAGATTCGAGCCGAGCGCCGAAGTAAATTTGCTTCACAGATATGTGATCCTTTTTCGTTTATGTTCTGTTTGCTAGAAAATATTGAGCAAACGGCAGCAGGTCGTCATACTCCAGTCGTGCGATGCAGTCGGGGCAACTGCGAATGCGGCCCGTTAACGTTTCGCTTAACTTTTGGCAGCCGGCGATGAGAGCGAGCGCCGTGTATCGAGAGCAACAGCTCAGAGAAACCTCCGAGCCGGCATCGGTCCCGAGGGCTGTCGAGGCCTCTCGTGTCTCGCGACTTATTTTAAGGTCGCCGGTTTGACATTTAGTCGATAGAGACCGGCGCGGGGAGCACGAACGAAAGCTAGATTTCACCGCGGACGCCAAACACGCCCGAAGGTTGCAGATCCCTCTAGACATCGGGCCGACCCTCGTTCACGAGATAATCGAAGCGATGAATGAAAAAGAGGCGTCCGCGGGTCCAAATAACGAGGCAGGACGTGTTCTTCCATTTCTTTCGGAATTCAGTTTTAAATATCGTTTAAAAGAACTTCTTACGGATAATCAGAACGAGCATGGAGAAGAAAAGAACTGTCAGTTCTTTAGTGTCTCCAGTCTCTGATATCGTTTATAGTAGTTATTATTTATTTTAATACTATATGTATGTAAAAATGCTATATTCGTATATAGCGTCGATATTTTTGGGTAACTTTATTCTTAATAATTATTTGTATACGCTTTTGTTAGTTTTAAAAGTGCCGAGGCGTCACCGGGGTCTCGGCTGAAAATCAGCGTCGTGTGCTCTACGACGAACGACAATCCGCCGAGCTGTAAACCCTTTGGAGGTGTGTCACAGACAGTAATGCCGTGTATGATAATGCCGTTCGTTACACCGTCATTGAATAAACGCTTTGTCTTTCTTTCTTTGGCGGAATCGCGACGTTTCCTTTATGCGAGCAAAAAATGGGACGTTCGCAGATGACAGCCGCCGCGCTCACGAGATGTCGGATCATTTGATAAACATGCCTCCTTATGCAAGCGGCGGGCGGCGGGCGGGCGGAGTTTGGGGGGGGGGGGGCTGGGGGTTGCAGGGCACAGCGCGAACGACCCAATAAATTCCCGCCCCACTTCGTAAATAAATTAACCAGCAATGATTATTGAGTTACGATCTCAGCCGACCGGCCGGCCGGCCCCATGAATAGCTAACACACAAAGGCAGCCCGGCGATTCGCTTCTCTCCGGGTCGAAAGGCGAACGGATCGTTCGAGGCGACGACGGCCTGGGCCCCGCTCCGAAGCGCCGTCCTGACGGAAGCCCGGCGGGCCACTCGAGTCTACTGGCGCGCTCGGCAGATAGTGTCGTGAGACGCGGCGAGCCCGCGACGGTCGCCTTCGCCGACACGAGACGACAGCGCGACAGTCGCACACCGCCGACGATAGCGACGACGTTCGCCGCCGCCGCTCTCGGCCTTCGGTGACGAGAAGCGCGGGAGAACCGTCGCGTCGCTTCCTCCGGCCGGCGAGATGCGTAAAGCTACGTGTTGAGACGCGCTTCGCATGTGCTTCGCATGTGCTTCGCATGTGCCCCGGATTTCTCGGGAAGCACTCGACGCCGGTCCCGAACGCAGTATTCGTGGCGCCCAAGAGTCTCGCTCGTCTGCGCACGATTTGTTGGCAGGAAGGTAATGGGAATCCCTGCGGGCGCCGGAGCGTTTAATATACGATCCTCGCTCTTTCTGCCAGCCGCCGAACTTCAATAGGAAGAAGGCAGCGCAAAAGGCCTCAGCAAAACGCTACATCGATAGACCTGGTCCCGCGGCGCCTCAGATGTAAATCTGAATGCGGTTACAAGTTACAGAACGTTATGTTTACAAAATGTCCGCGATACCACATGTCCAACTACTGTAACAACATTTTGCCTTTTGAAAGTTAATAAAAGTTTGAAAGAAAGTTTTTTTTGATCGCATACATAGGTGCTTATGCTACACAATTAACTTATCTACATTTCGTGATCAAACAAGGTCTCCGTGTCAGCGTCATGCGGCAGTGAACTGCAGCGCTGGTTTCCAACGCGAGCCTTTAGCGAGGGATGTCACGGCCGCGACTGTGACCGTTGAGGCCGTGATTATTTTACCTCTGTATAGTCAAATACCCATACTTGTACCTATTGGACATCTACTACTACGTCATACTTATATTACAATTTATTTTTGTGCCATACTATGTATACAGATACATATATGTCTATATCTATATATTACATCCACATTACAACATTATTCGTCCTCTTTTGGTCCACGTAAATCGCCATTGAAGTTTTTTAGCCGCTTCGCGAGTAAAGAAGGGTTTTTTGTTCGAGTTGCTTAATCTTTCGTTGACGTAGGAGGAGAAGGAGGAGGTCCTCAGAAGTAGCGCCCCGTCCAATGAAAGCGCCGACAATAATTAAGCCTTATTCCAGACCTCACTCATTTTTATCCTATTAATTTTAATGAAAACATTTTATTAAAGACCCTTTCAATACCTTCATAATACCGTTTCAACGATAAGATTCGGACATTCCGTTCAGGAGTTGAAAAACCGAACGAACGGAGAAATGTGAATCTGAAGAAAACCGTAGCGACCCTTGCAGCTGAACCTGCGGCTGGCGAGTGCTTCTATTTTGGTCCAGTTAAAATTGTTGGAACGATTTAAAAGCACCTTCCATCACCGCCTTCAAATCAACAATTTTCAATACATGCAGAGTATTTTTAAATCTGCCGATGTCGGACGTTCGACGTCAACGACGTCACGACTTAAGAAATGTATTAGTTAAAAATATATTCGCTGTCAAGTGAAATACGTATATCGATTAGATTGTGAATGTAATCATTTGAAAGGAAGCGATTAAAAACTGAGCGATATAAAACTTTATGTTAACGAAAATTAATCTATAAATATACGACTGACATTCTGAAGTTACGAAGCTTTCTTCGCGCCCTGATCTGAGAAGAGCCCACAACAAATTCAGTCGTGTGTACGTTTGTTTTTTGTCATCGTCATTACAATATATATTTTTGATCGCTTCTTTGTCTTCTAAGTATTCCTCGAAATGAAACTGGCTGCAATAAACCAGTCGGCAGCGTCGACGGGCATCGCCAGCAGCTAACGATGCGCTGCGGGGAAGTTCCTGGCGTTCCGCTCGGCGCGGAGAGGCCAGTGCGCGAAGAGGGCCTTCGTCGGATGTGGGTCGAGAGCGCTTTCAGGTCGACGCACTCCAACCTCCGCCCGGCGCTTCTACCTGTGGACGAACTCGGCCGAGAGCTAATCTAGAGAGCTATCACCTTGGGCCATTCGGCCAACATTTACGTATTCAGTATTCTCCGGGAAACCGACGTAGATACGGTTCGCTGTGAAGTACCCGCCTTAGTGCCGTTCACCAAGCCAGCCGTTGTTGCACGCGGCTCGTCTCGAAAGGGATCCCGGTCGAAACGATATCCGGCTTTCGTTCGCTTTGTCGCGGCCGCGCGGCGACCGGCACCGGATGAAACCGAACGACAACAGTCCACAGATAAAAATGTCCTCAATATGAGAGATGGAAAAATGGTTTAGGTTACCGATTCACTGGACCGAGAAGTGCGCGGATTTCATTGCCAAGAACGGCCTATCGTGTAAGACTAAGAACGAAATAGTCGGAAAACACACAGATGACGGAGCCGTCGCTGATCGCTAGGCCAGAGGCAAAGGTCTCTTAGCTCAGCACGCTTGCGCGCAGCGAACAGCAACGACCTCAAGTTGGCACTTCGCGGCGCCTGGAGGTGGAACTGTTAGCATTATAACTGCGGAGTACGTGTCTGAAAAGCGCGTCCGCAGGGAGGCAATTACAAAAATCGGGAATACCGTTTGGTGTTGTACTCGTAGCTACAGAAACAAAGAGTTCATTGCGCCGATGGAGGATGTACCATGTGTTACGTAGAAACTGTCAAATCGTAGACTCGTCCTTTTACTTATTAGGATTTAACTCGCGTAGTATCGTATGAGATTTCATTTGAATGGCAAAGTGTCATACCTCGACCTCTAGAACGCCTCATGAAGATGTCGCTAAAGCTAAGAGCTAGTTCTCGTACGATCTTTTTAACGTTGACCGAGATTATGCTCGTGGAACGCGGGCGAGTGTACGAATCGCTCGTGAATAACGTCGATTGACGAATGAAGAAATCATTCGGCATCCTCGGCGAGGCTCCGGCCTACTAACCTTTTTCGGTGCCACAAGACGTTTCACGGCATCTGCCGCCGCTCACGCCGCTCTTCGACGCCTGCTGTTAGCTCGAGTGCTCTGTACGGCTCGTTACAATTGTATTTTAATTGGGATTGCCAACTGACAGTGGTGCAAGGTGAATGTGCTGTATGGCATTGCTAGATAAGATTGAAATGCGGAAGAACGGCGTAGGACTAAGGAATTACCGCGTCTGCGGCCGGAAAGCTCAAAAGTGTCGCCGCTGCGGCCCTCGATGGATGCGCTTCGCTCCGGCACTCCCGAGTTGTCCCCCTCGAGGATTGTCGTGAGGCAGAGCACGAGGGGGCCGGGGCCGACGCTCCCTGGAGCGCGGGCCGCATTAAGCTACGACG
This sequence comes from Elymnias hypermnestra, assembly GCA_015832385.1. NCBI lineage: Eukaryota > Metazoa > Arthropoda > Insecta > Lepidoptera > Nymphalidae > Elymnias > Elymnias hypermnestra. Next base: position 1,004,844 of record JACTOM010000160.1, on the reverse strand, counting down.
GAACGGCTCTCTTCCCTTTTCCCGGCGGGTATAAAGGGAATTCAAAGGAAAGTGGAACGCATTGTTCTCGCTCCCGACGCAACTCCCCTTTCAATATCAGGTACTGTTCCACGAAGTGAGCACTTTCACTTCGCATCGGTTATTGCGACAGCCGACCAAAGATTCTCATTCCAATTTTTTCAATGTGCACATATTTCAACATTATGTTTATTTACATATAAATATATGGTGGAATATTGTTTTTCCGAGTAGAGGTCGGCTAAAAGCGGATTTTACGAAATTCCACCCGCAAGGGGGGTTGCGGGGGTGCTATACGTATTGTAACGGACTCGTCCGTACATAAATAGTTATATTTATGGATTTTTCATACTTTCATAAATACGTAAAATGATTATAAAAATATATTATTTATTAGTCATAAAATAAAATGATTATATGAAAACTATTAAATAAACAAATAATAATAAAACATTATTCAAGTCGGGTTCATGTACAGACGGGGCGCGTTCGTGTATTGACCTGCGCCGAACGTCACGACAACCTCCTCGCATATATAGGGGGTGTTGAGCGGCGCGACGCGGCATGAAGATGTCGCGAATGTATTATATAAAATTATGCGACTAGTGAATAGAGGGACCGAATTTAAATATTATAACAATATTTAAACTATAATTAAATGTTATAAATAAAATAGATGAGTTTTGGGAAAGTGTGAGGAATACGTTGAATGAATGTGAACCGAATGAGCGAATAATTATGTTAGAAGATTTTAATGGATGGGTAGGTGTGAAACGTGATGGATATGAAAGGACTCTTGGTATGTTTGGTGACAAACGGGTGAATGAAAATGGACGAAGTTTGCTTGGAATATGTGTGGAACATAGTCTTTTTGTGGCAAACACTATGTTTGAGCACAAGGGGATTCATGTGTATACAAGGGAAGAAGGGAATGCTAGAAGTATGATTGATTTTGTAATTGTGGACGAAAAACTGAAGAAGAAAGTTCTAGATGCTCGAGTATACCGCGGGGTCGACATCGATACTGA
>JACTOM010000160.1:973370-1002811 GCA_015832385.1 Elymnias hypermnestra | reverse complement strand
CTTGACGGCAGACAATCAAAGTTACTGTAGTTGTTTTGGGTGATACGGGTTGTGTTTCAGGCCTGTTGTAGCCTCGGCTATGGCAGTGAGCCTCGCATAACTTTGGACGCCTAGGACTCTAGAGTAGTGCTGGTACAATGTGGTTTCTGAAATGTTACTGATTGATGATCCGGCGCTATAAGCGTCGTCATCGTTAATCGGTAGTGCTAGAGCCATGACCGAATGTTGCTAGGCGTTGCGTTAGCTTCTGCGTAGCAGTGATGGACAAATGAACACTGATCTTGTGGGCTTGCTCACATGTGAAGTGTTCGCCTGTTAGGGACAATCTCTTAGCTTACTATTAAATGTAATAAAAATGACATTGTAGCATGTCATAGATATAGATAAAATAATATTAAGATTATCGTATCTCACATTCGCTTTACCTCTGATGCTCTAAAAGGATTTGGATTACCATGAATACAACATATTAATGGGCCCAACAAGCTAGACGATCATAAATGGTCAAATACATATATTTATTATACTCCAGCGATGCCTTTAAACTATGCCAGATGCGAGAGGATGGTTTATGTATATTTTTAAATATATGTAAAAAAAAAATATTATATTAAATATGGGCGAGTGAGGTCAATATAGTTACAGTATGTTTTTTATTTGTAAAATCAATTTGCCTAAATTAATGAAAATGCTACCCAAAAAATATTCTACGCAGACGATGTCGCGGGTTTAGCTAGTATGTACTGTTTTTCATGAAACAGGTGCTGTTTGTAGGCGTCCGAGGCACTGCACCAAAGTTGCCTCGCATAACAAGAAAGGCATAATTCTGGGGAACTCTCACCAGCGTAGGGCTATGTTATTGAGGGCTTTTATCCATTCCGTTTCTAATGAGCGCATCTTCGTTCCCGGTCGGCGCTAATGCCCGCCGAGCCCCGGCGCCGGACATCCATCATGCAAGAGGTCGACGCAGAGCCGCTTCCGGCTCTCATCGGATCTATCGCCCGCTCAAAGGGAAGAAGGATAATCGCCGAGGCGCTTCCTGTCGCCGCCCCTCGTGGAACGAAAGTGCTGCGGAAAAACTTTAGCGTATGAATGCGTGTCGTCGATCGCTAGTCATGTACGGCGTCATGGATCAATTGATGGATCCGGGAAAGAAATCGACAGATCAGACGCACTGGCCCCGTCCTCGACCGGCTTGACCGCACTCACCGGTTCCGCCGCATTCGATTGCTAAAGAGAAGCCCCCTCCCACTCGATGAATGTGTGTTTAATTATTTGTATTCTCTTTGCATTTTCCAAATACGCCCGAACTACACGAACGGTGTAAAGATGCTCTCGTTCGTTCCTCGTAGTCGCCTTTCCTTGAATTGACCGTTACCGATCACTTCACAGTCGATACTCTCGCCGAAAACTAAAATCGAAGCTCAACGTGTCCTCGATGACATCGGACAATATAATATTGGTGATACTGGGTCGCGACAGTCGCGGCAGGCGCGACAGTCGCGGGTATCGATCGGGACCGATGCGACTGACGTAACTTTAGTCAAATATATACCGGTTGAAACGTAAGCTGAATCTGTTCTGTTGAAGATGCGCTCGGCGTTCCCACCTCCCGACCGAAGGGCGCTGGTGCCGGTCTCGTCGCGAGTCCGCGCTGCCCACGATGATGCGCCCGTCAAACGCCGTCTATTTGTTTCGCCTAAAAGCCTCGTCCGCATATCGAATGAGAAGAGAGGAGACAGATTGCTTCGCGTTTGCCCAACGCTGTCCTTCCGGCTTCCGGCTCCCCGAAACGACAACAACCGGCAACTCGCGGGACGAGCGTTCGGTTCCATCATAAACTTTGTTTGGTCGCTCGTTAGTTGAAAGAAATGTATTCGTTGACGCCAATCGTTTGTTTTTTTAAGGCGTAACGAAGAAGCGTAACGAAATTTCAAGAAATCGTGACCCTTTAACGCGTTTCACTCGAGGGACACAAACAGGACTCGTGTCTTTTTTCCTTGAAGGAGGCAGGGCGCTCTCTTTTAAACGGTTTTGCTCAGTTCGTGTTTGGATAGAATTTAGTAATCGTAATAAATTACAATTACTCAAGTCCCCGAGGAGCAGATTGATTTACTGCGTGTGGCCGATGACAATACGATGTGGCCATTGAACTCGTTCTGTATTACGTGTTATTTTGCACACCCGCATCTATTCAGCGTCACATGCGAAATCTTGACCGGTGGAATATTCGAGAGAGAGTAGACCACAAAGGAACTACAATGGATAATCGCCTTCAGCAGCAGGACGGGTTAAGTAAGTTAAATAATCGTTATCGAAAAAGTCAGTGGGAGTCGTGTGTGCCGCTTTTCTGGTCTGTGACCGAATATGGCTGTATTATTTAATGATGATCCTATCACTTTAGTATTTGTTGTGAACGTTAAGTTTCGACGCGTGACGCTGATGGCGCATCATCTCGCTGTTCTTCCCAGTGCAGAGCCACTCTCCGAGCCGGCGACAGATTATTGGAATCGGTTTAAACAAAGAGCAATTCGATCTAGTATTTATTCAATTACAATTTGAATAATTATCTTCTTATTGTTTTGCGATGATAAGTTAGAAATTGAAAAACGTATTTTGTCGGTGCGCTAATTCTCCGTTTCCGTTTTTATCGATCGTGACACTATTTTTAAGGTCCGCCATCGTTCGCGGCCGTCGCCTTTGCGCAGAAATCGTTTATCCCACACTAATATTTTCAACGCAAACTGAAAACCTCAACAGGGATCCGCAACTTCGCCGCAGGTCGGTTATCGGCCGAGGAGCGATTTGCAACAACAACAACAACAACGAGTACTAACTAACCCTTTCCCTGTGCAGATTATAAAATTTGTCACGGACGACTTTTGTGATCGTCATTCAAATATCGACTCGTGCTCGTCGACCTGAGCCCACGACTAAGGATTTGGAATAGTCAATCTGCATTATTTGGATACCGATACGCGGGTCGTCGCTACGACGTGCGATGCCAGGGTGCGATGGGGGAGGGGGGGTTTGCTGCCGTGCTCATTATGATAATGACTCGGGCGGCGCTGTCAGTGTCAGTCCGCGGGCGGAACGATGGCTCCGGCCGTCACCGTCAGGCCCCAAATTAAACTCAAAAGACAAAGTCGCCACCCGCCAAAATTAACTCCTCAGAGCAAATTAAGTCTGGAACATTTTAAAACGTCGCAGTTCGTTCGACATCATCGTAGACGAGCCGTTCGCTGACGAGGCACCTCCGCCGGCCGCAGACTGCGGAGCAACCGGCTGGAGGAGATTCTTTCAAAATGAAATTATTTTTCAACAAATAAGTGAACAGTGCGAGGGGACAACGTTGTTCTGAAAGTATTTACATATCAAAGCGGAGCCGCCGAAAAGGCGCTAACGAGTCGGAGGACCGCGAAACTTCGGCCCGCGTTGACTATTCATCGGGACGCCGCCACGGCGCTCGCGCGGCACCGAATGCTCCTGCCCCCTCCCTCCCCCCGGCCTGCGAAGGGCTCTGGCTCCTCCGCGTTTGAGCTGTGGTCGTGAGCACCCGAATGGCGCACGTGGCCGAAGAGGGATACAAAAATGCCCAACGACATCATTAAAGTGTATGTCGCATATGTTCATGGAATCTTTCATGCGATCTCGTAGGCCGAGGGTTCTCGACCATGGCCTAAATATCGCCGCACCGGCCGACCGCTGCTGGAAACGACTACACATTACGTATTGTGCACTCGTATGTAGAAGACATTTTGAAAAATGTGGCATAAAACCGCTAGAAAACGTTCTGGCCAGGTGGGCGGTGTGCTCTGTCGGCGGTACATGCTGCAATAGAAATGTCTTTGATTGGATTTCGTTTACTCGATCGCGGGACCCCGTCGTCGCTGCGGCTCTCAACGGAAAGAGGCTTCGGCGGCGGCCTCTTGCGACTCTCCTCGCGCTGCCGGCGTGTCGCCGCGCAGAAGCCGTCGAGGCTATTCGCGACGAATACCTTAAAAATGTATTACTTACGATATTTGCGAGTCGCGTCACCGCTTGAGCTGGTTGTCACATTTCAACGGGATTGTGAAACTATTGCCGCCTTCGCGATGTTAAGAACCGGAAAATGCCGTTTCGGAACCTCATACAAATTCGAATCTCCGTCACGCTATTAAATCCCCTCACCTATAGAGTTGCTTTGAAACTCACTACAACTTTACCCAAATCAAAAGATATAACCAATGAGCATATGTGACGATCGAAATAGTCTGATGCGGGAAGAGACCCGGCGGAATTTATTTCGGTGAGTTTTTGCGAGAAAAGAAAGGTTTTTCTCATTTATCACGACTTCATTTCAATTATTGGTAAAGAAATGAGTGAATTCGTTTCCTGAGCTGTTGAAGTGAAATACCAAGAGAGAGGAAAGCTTCGTCCGGCTCCTCGTTGGGCTCGGAACGAGACAAAGTTCTGTGTCTGTGTGGTGGCGATCAATTCAACAATTACTGAGAGGATGTCAATGCGGTTTTATATGTTGTTAGATCCTGGCATTATAATTGTTATGCGATAATAATGTGTGGTGGTTAATGTAATAGATATGTGTGTGCAGCTACACTTTATAGTGTATCGATAATTGGATCTGTAAGAAGAGGACAGTAATTGATTTGACTTCGGACAGATCGCGCACGATGTCAACTCCGAGTTGACATTCGTTAACGTTATCGCTATTGCGGGCGTTCTAGTTACAATAGCAACCGTGACAAGTTGTGCACTGAATATTTTAAAAGGAGTTACAGTGTAAAGATATGATAAAAGTGGTAATATCAAAGGAGTTCGTTCACTGAAAGCTATTAATATGTCGGAGAAAAATAGTATGCGAAACCCGGTGCCATCTATCTTTCCGCGCTGGACAGAGTCAATGAGTCACAGGCCGGCGTGCGTGCTCGAGAGTTTTCGGGTGTCGGCCCACCGGTGCGGTCTACTTTTTAAACTGCCGAGTTTCCAACTTTTATGTAAACGTGTTTGTGTAAATTGATTTCGGGAACATTAGTGATTGGACATTATAATTTGAGTTAATTAATAAATTGTTTGATTGCACCAACATTACCCACCGACGCCCACAGTATGGAGATTGAATTATGTAACACAATAATGACAATGTCGACGGGAAACCTAAGCTACGCTTCTTCTCTCTCGATTGAATTATGGCTATTTTAGTTGGAGATTTCGGAAAAAAATAAAGCTGCACGGATATATCCGCAAAAATGCGGCCTCGCACCTTAGACGTGTAATTAAACAATACATCGTGTGAGAACCTCTTTTCAATAATAACTTGAAAGTTCTACAAATCCGCAAGGGCATATCGTTCGATCGACCTGCTCTTGAAGCCATGTCATTTCAATTGTCATCTGGAAGTAATCGTAAATACGAGAGCGGGTGTCGGCATGTCGGCACGTCCGTATGTCGGCCGCCCGCCGGCGACGTTTCAATTCCCCAAAACACCAACGACGCGGCTTCAGTACAATGCAAATGTGGTACCACACTGACCACACGGATAAATACTACTTTACCTCGATTTGCGTGCGTCATAAAATACATTGAGACACGCGAGACTGCATACGATTACATCGAGCATTAAAGGCCAAACCTGAGCGATCCGCGATATCTTTCCATAAAATATTTGTGTCGCTTTGAAGTCAGAGAAGAGCGCCGCGGGAACTTGACGACGTCCGAAGTATTTCTCGTTGGGAGTAAACTCACTCTGCGAGATTCCCTTCACGAAACGTTCCTCAAGGCGTCTTTGATGTTTCAAATAAAAGCTAAGCGTTACGTTTATTTTTAATACCTGAGTGAGTGCTCTGAATGCCGACATTAAGAATGAGAATGACAATAGCGTGCTTCAGGTGCGGCTACAGGCGTACCGAAGGTAAAAGGAACTTTTAATAAATGTAACATTTATTTTGGCAAGTGTCCTTCTTCCGCGAGGGCGGCGCGCAAAAGCGGAAAAATGGCTTTGCAATGAAATGTCCCGAGTCTGAGGCCTTCCGACGGAGCTCGCTCTTCGTCGGAGCTACCGGCTCCCAGGAAGGCAGCTCTCTTTTCGTTCTGTTCGTTGACGTTCGACATACACGACATCCGTATACGAATACGATTTGGCCGCAGCCGCGTCCGAGATCTCGGCCTTTGATTTAAATGTTTCCGCTGCGACAGTCACAGAATCGTTCGCGTGATTCGGGACTGCTGAGATGCCTTTTGTGTCTGAAATAAGTTAGACGTGCAGCAAAGCCGGCAGCAAAGTGGATTTTTCATAAATCCTGCAAGAACGTACTCGCGCCGAGTCTCGTCCCGAGAGCCGCACGAAAATAGCGTGTCTATGAAATATCACGAAATTGAATTTCCAACTGCGTTATCTTCGCGATGTCCGATAGCGTCAAAATAAATTGATATCCCGGAGCGTTCGGGGGCTTGGAATGGGGGAGGGGGGAGGGGGAGGGGGCAGGGACGATCGGAGCGCGCTTATGAATAATAAAGGGCAACATTTTAGAAGGAGCCTCGCAAACCTTTTATGGCGAACTTACTGCGCGATAAAACGGTTATAAATTACCACATAAGTTTATGACTGGCGTGAATCGGCGTCGCGTGCGAGAGAGAGGTGTCACGAGGGCCTGCAGCCGTTGCGGTGGGACTTCCACAAAAATATAGCTGACGATTGCTAGAGAGAAAGATTTTTAGGGACGTCCAGAGTTTCTATGGCCAGCTATACTCGTCGACCCTCAAGCTTATTGACAGTTCGGCTGCAGCTTCCAGAGCCAAACGAACATCACACTACACGGAATACATCTCGGGCGTCAGTTTGTACCAGATCAATATGAATCGCAAACAGATGAAGAACAGCATGGCACCACGTGATGACGGGACCACAGCAGAACTCCTGGTGGAAAACCGGTACTCAAAGTCCTTCAACGAAAGCCCTAAGATTTTGAAGTAGCACGGATTGGGCATCAACATGAACGGCGAGTACACCACTGATCTAAAAATCTATAACATCGTCGAAAGAGTTTTTAAATAGCTCACTATCGAAGATTCTCAACTCACGATTCGAATCGTCAGTGTTGTCAAGGCCATCAGTTCGGATTGAAAAGAAGGCGCAAAGCAGAACTGTGCAGCTGTGCGGGACCTCGCTCCGGCGCGATGACATTTCACCACATCGATGATCATTTCCTTTGCTTAAGTTTCAAATTTTTTTTAATTATCTTTTCAGCAAACGAGTTGCGAGCCTGTCGTTCGTTGTCGGTGCAGCTAAAATACGCATATTCATCACGGGCATTCGACGTATCGCAGTGGCGGAATTGTAACCGAAAACTCGCTGTAGGTCTATCACATCATACCACGATGCATATAGATCGTACTAATATTAATATAAAGAAATAACATTACAATATACAACAATACAAGCATGTAACACTAGCAATTTGAAATGATAGTGAATAATCAGTCGAACCTTCGATCGGAGCGGAATTTCCATCGAAAGTTCCATCGTCTAGAGCCAGAGTCCTGAAACGACCCTCTAAATTGATCCGCAACGACGAAGCGTTCGCAAACTTTTCACCGATCGACGTAAGGGGACGGATCATTACTCTTCTCTCGACGATGCGGCGGCATTCGAGTACATTTCAATATTAACCAGATGTGGTGACTGGCCGACTCTATCACCTCGCGACTCGAGAACGACACGTTCGATCTCCGTGTCGAGTCGGATGTGAAGGAGGAATTTTATTGATCGAATTGGAGCCGGTGGTCTCGGCCGTTCCGAGACAGATCGAGTACAGACGAGTTCGACTGGCCTCTTCCATTAGCGGCGGGCGACTGCCGAAACGCGGCGTGCGCACTGAATGCGCGCGACGGTCGCCCGCGTCGCCCGCGTCTGTCGCGTCTGTCGCGTCTGTCGCGTCTGTCGCGTCGCCGGCGGCGCGTTGCCGTAACTATGTAGATTGACTGTCTATTTTGCGCGGGGACGACTTTAGAACAAACTAAAAAATTCGGTTGTTTATCAATCTTTTTAACTAGAAAACTTGCTTCAGGCTCTCTTTTAATTGGATTCATTTGAAGTTTCCACGGTTGAAAAGGGCAAAGAATTAAAAATTACAAAAAACAACTGTATACATCACATTTAAGATTTAACTTTGCCCGGAAACGAATCTTGGACCCGCCGTCGAGAACGGTCCACCGTCGCTCTGTTCGCAGCATCGCATCGTCTCTGTCGCTCAAAGTTTATGACCGTGTTAAAAAAAAAGAAAGTATTACGACACCCGTAAACGAAAGATATTATAAAAGACTACGTTCCTGGCCTTATTTAGCGACTTGAATGATGTAATATTGAAGGAAACGTCGGCAGTTAACGGTAATCTCAGGGCGCCGTCGGGAGCTGCAAACGGCCGACGTTCCTCCTTCTCTGATTAAACAGTCGGTGCACAATTTCATTAAAACGCCAGGAAACCCCGACATTTTCTTCGTATATATTATACCCAACGGTCAAATAATATAACCGAGGGCTAGTGAAACTACACCGAAAATGTCATATCATCTGTCGATATGGTGCTGCCTGTTTGCCTACTATGACAACTACTGAGTTTGCCAGGTTTCTCGGCGTTTCCGGGTCGATGACGGACGATGTACGGAACGATAATGTTTCTAGAGCTTCAAAAAATGAAGATAAGACACATTCCGAGTCCGAGTGACTCACGGTGTGGAGTGGATCGGAAGAGCGCCGGTGCCGCGGCAGCTCGCCGGTTTTCCGGTTCGACTGTCCATTCATAAAGAGTCAGAAAGTCGACGATCCGTTCCAAGTTTCAGCGTGGACTAAAAGTTGTCGTTTCTACGTCTAATTTTTTCCTCTTCGCAACAGGCTGTAAAACTGAGCAAGTACAGCATGCAGCCGTCTTTGCCCACAGAATATATTGTACGTTAAATGTAAGTGGATATCCAATTTAGACATATGCAAAACGAGCGCAATACCGTACGGCAACTGGCCGCCTCACGGTCCTCCAGAACTATGAGCCCCATGGACTCGTAAATTTCCTCGTCCACCCGCGGGACACCGTCGGCCTCAATTGGACTGTATGCGAAAGCGATCACCGGCGCACTCTGAGACTCCACTCGAGGGGTGCGCTGTAAAAAGTTCTGACGTCATGCGCTCCGTTCACAAACGCCGATATCTCAAATCGAGTTCGGAGACTGCGATGAGTCTCTCAATGGACTTGTCCGTTCGCCCGCGGGCGCGGGGGCGGCGCTCGTACGCCACATGATCACACGATTCGTCTGCCATCGTATATGTACACCATTGTTCTTCTAGAAAGAAAGTAATATCGTCTCGACCGGTATTAGGAAACGAAACCGGGCGATTCCGGCATCCGGGACATGTGCACACGGAACTGGTCCCGTGTCCCGTCGGGGCGACACTCCGCGGCCTGTTCGCAACTCGTTTTGAACTTTCCATTCGGCATGTGTTTCTTTAAATTCGTCCATCGCTATGGGCCTAAGCGGCCGGGTCCGTGCAAAGTGCAATCGCAGGTGAAGCCCCATACGCCCGGCGTCAGCCCCGTGGCCGAGAGGGCGCAGTGGGTCAGGGCCGCGCGGCCCTCGCGCCGAGTGGAGCGAAGGGCCCCGACGCTCCGAGCGAACTTCAAACGTGAATAACGTTTCAGTTTTATCTAAAAGCTCTCTTATCTAGTCCGCGTGGCGTCTTAAGTGAGTATTTTTAAAGCGATTTCTTTTGCCACTCTCGCTTCCCTTTCCACTGGTCCTTCGAGTGTCTTCGGGCGGAGTTTTACCAGATAGAACAAAGTGGTGTGAAATGGAACTTATGAATAGATGCATAACGAGATTTACATCGTGGGTGTGTGACCTGAGCCGGGGCATGCCGCGAGGCTTCGACACACGTGCAAATTAATCTCAACAACGATGCTCCTCCTCCTACCGCTAAATTGTAATTGTATTTGGAATAACGAAACCTCATTTTTTATTTTTTCCGTAGTGTCTGCAGATTCCTTTACGTCTTAATGAAATACCACACACAGACGAAATGCTTTAGGGAAATAGCGCTAATGCATATTGACATGAAAGCGTAGAACCTTTGTACCGAATCCCTTTATGCACCTCCACTGATGGCTGAAGCCCGATTTTAAAAAATGATATTTAACTTTAATTCGAATTGATAAATTCCTAATTCAAGTAAACTATTGGAGTATTTTTTAATCGTCTAATATTGTTTCCATACATAACTGGTGATGATGTTAAAGAAAGACTTCGAGTCTAAAGTGAATAGGGTTAGGAGAAGAGCCCACATAAACTCAGCCGGATGTCACTTTTATTTTATCATCACCAAATACAATTTGCAAATTGAATGGACCGAGTACCGTTCACAATGCCAAACACGTATAAAACCAAGGTCTGTAGTGACTTTAACATTAATATATTGGCATGCAAGCATCAAATTATTCAATCTATTGAATGCATATAATTTAACAAATATGTCCATGGAGCCTACAGGAGTATCTTGAACTCTTAGAGTCGCTCACTAATGCAGGTTAAGCGAACTGCCAGAGTGGTCTATTTCAGTTATCTCCACAGCATTGTCTACTTGACACAATCGCATAGTGACTAATCGATTCACTCATTTAACATCATTGTAAGAACCGGCACCGCCCAGCAACTGCTAGTTCGCGTCGCTTCACTTGTAAGTGTCGTATACTGCATCCGCCGGATGCGGCGCTATACCTCGCCGGACAATACGTCCGCCGGATGTGGGGGCGCTGTGGTTGCAAGTCGTGGTACTACTGTGGAGATACTAAGGGCGATGACGTCACGTCCGTCTCGCCGTCTGAATGCCGCGACACCGACAGTTACGCAGTGAACTGTCATTGTTCTGACCACTCTAAAACTCTCGCTCAACGACTTTCCTGGACCTTAATCCTAAATCGTACGAACGGCCCTTTTCATTTTCGCATAGTTACGAAGTCGAAAAGGGAATCAATTTTAATTTGAAAATAATTCTTATATTCGGTGAGCACTCGCAGTCGCTCAATATGATTTCAAAAATTAAAGGCGGGCGTCTGCGTGGAACATACAACGTTAAAAGTCGAACGACAAGCGTACGAGTAGTTTCATTTCGGCTTGTCCATTCAAATGTTAACAATGCAGTCCTCCGCGGCCGAGAGGACCCAATTGTTCATGTCGTCTCAGTTTTCCGGCGACAATCAGCGCCGCTGCACAGAAGCTCCGAATACCTTTTTGATCGGTGTCGAGGGCTTTTATCGACCGCGCCGCCGCCCGCCCCCCGCGCCCCGCCCTCGCAGCCTGGCGCGCCGCCCGCGTAGCTCGCTGCATTCGCTCGGGCGGGCCGCGATGGACGCGAAATGGACCCGAAATGGGAGTGCGACACTGATGACAGCTCGGAGCTGATCCTTAGATACTTTAATCGACTGCCCCGAGAAGGGGTGTATTGTTTCGGGAATGTACATTTTAAATGTGGGTCGCTCTTTAGATTATACATAACCTCCTCGCTCGTTCACATCTTCTCGGCCTTCTGAGAACATTTTGTACCACCGATAAACGTCGCTTCGGTCCAAGGTAGCTTCTCCGTATGCCACAGTCAACATTCGGAATGCATCCGCGCACTTAATTTCGTTTTTCACACAAAATTTGATACAGGTTCTTTGATCCATTTTTTTGAATAGGTAAAAATCGAAGACGATCCAAAACACGTGCAAGCAAAGCAGCTGTCAACAATTAAATGAACATTCAAAATGGCCGAGCTTGTCGGCATAAGTGAGAGACATGAGTACCAACATAACGCCACAAAAAATTCCAAATTCGAATATACGTAACCCGCGAAAATTCAAAATTCGCGATACTTTTTGAACACACAGCGTATATGCCTTCGTACATGCGTTGTTTGAGTAGGAATATAAAATTTGGCGATATTTGAGCGATGAATAAGGTGCCGAGTGCTGTCCGAAGTTTAGCTGGTACGGTCTAATGCTGTGGGGTACTTCGATTCAAGTGATTAAAGTATTTACACTACAAAAAAATGAATCGGGGCTATTTGCAAAGTGGAACCGTTCCGAACCCGAAAACTACTTTTTAAAAAGTTACATATCCCTATTATATATCCATTGTCATGTGTGTACCTAAGAGATTTGTTAAATATCCACAACACTTAACCGACAGCAAACTATGTCTCGAAATGTAGCAACGGCATCACGCGAGGAACATTACCGGGATGGCTGTCAAGGTGCAAGTTTAATGAGCTGCACAAACAAATCGAACGATTGACGAAAAATCCTCTTAAAATTAAATTCTACAAAATGCATTTAAATAATTGTTATTACGACGTAAATGCACATTTAACGATGCGATTCTAACTATTTTTTGTCAATAATGTAATTTCATTATGAAATTGTGTGTTGTCATTATTATAAACTTACTATACATTTGCCTACCATTCAATCAGTCGAACGATATGATTTGTATGTACTGTTCTTTTTATTGTAAAGTAAGAACAAATGTGTGATGTTGACATATTTTGATTTGAATCGTGCTCCGAGTGAGGTGTTCTCTCTTACTTTTATATTTATGACATGACCCTGTTATTTTTGTCGCAGTCGAGAAAACTACGAGTTCAGAGAAAGCATCGCAGCAGTAATGAACTATCCACCTGGCAAAGCGCAATCAAAAGCCACTCTCTCGAGCAGTACTGAGCAGCAAAGAAGCGGCGGTTCGTAATTGTTACGAGACTGAATAAACAAGAGCTGAAAATAAACCCTCTCGGCGCAACGCCACCGCAGATCCTCATTTGCATTTACATTGCTCCCGCAGCGAAACGAATACGTCCCAGTTCATAATGACAATTTTGACGAACTGTTCGTATTCCGCCGTCCGCGGCCCACTTCGCCGTCTCACCACTTCAGGTCGTCAGACAAAGCACCTGATGAAATTGCCGACGTCCGGTGCGACGAGTGAAGCGATGATCTCTTCGAACCTCGGGTGAACCGGCTCGGATTGACATAGCCCAAGTGACCTGTACGTACAAATAGGATAGGAAATTTCTTTTCTCAAAGTCAAACGTTGTCAACGAACTAATTATGATCTATCCACTCGAAAAAAAGCGATAAATGTTTCAATTTCAGTTCGGCCGGCCTTGTACTCGTATCGCTGCACGAAAGTCCGGAACCTCTTCCAGCGGAACTGTCGTCGTCAGATGCCGCCGCTATAAAGATAACAGGGGCACTTCTTACCCCGAATTTTCCGCAGCATTGATAACCTCGTGCACCCTATTTTAGAAACGGCCGACCCGGTTTAAGGGCGTCTACAGTGACCCCATTTCAAAAAAGTGAATAAATAAGAAAGCAATTTTAATATCCCCACGAAACCGGGAAATTCCGTGCGTGTCATTTATTTATTTATTATTAACATTAAATAAATAAGAGTCGATAAATTATATTATTGCGGACTTTCACTGAAGACCTTCGGGTGTCATTTCTCTTTACGAATTTTGTAAATTATAATTTCGGGAAGGTCAAGGATAGACGTACAAATATTGCGATTTCAAGTCTCATTCCTTTGTAAATTCCTAACCCAAAGATCCCATCGCACCGGATTCTGGTCCGCGGTAAGTCTTGTCGAGGACACTTCGAACAATGTGGTGACTAATTCGCCATAAAACATTGGCACAACTTGGAATGTCTTATTGGCTGATTGTGTCATTGTGCGAGTGCCGGCGGCGTTACCATTACAAAGGCATTCGGCGTCCGTCTGTGAATGGCTCATCATCACTCCGTGATCCGTTTATTAAAGATTGTTCAGATTGTTCAGATGGCGGAATAATTGCAATGCGGCCGCCAAACAAGCAAACCGGAGATAGAATTGGGCTCGTTACGGCATGCTCATTGTTTTCTACTTAAATTTTGGTGTTGGTGGAAAGCAGCTACGTCGTGACCGCGAACCGCTTTTCCATCGTTCGCGTTGTACTCGGCCGACGACTACTTTATTAGCATTGAAGTAAGTTCAATCATTTCACACACGTGGAAGGGCTCGAGGCCTTGGCCAGTGTCCGCGACGTCTCAGGTGCGAAAGAAAGGCCCTGCCGACAGTGAACGTCAGTTCTGCCGAGTTCTTGGCGGCGCGTGTTGGCGCGGCGCCCGTGACCCACTTCCGGCTGATCGTTACCCGCTCCTCACCTAAATCTTCGCCTCTTATGTAAACATACGTATTATAAAGTACCAAGGCGTTCGCCGCCGTAGACTCGTGGAGCTCCGTGAAATATGCATTGCAATTATCGAGCGCGCCGATCTTCTTTACTGGTCATTTTAAAATAATAAGTTTAGTGAAATCGGTATTTCTGTGGAAAAAACATTTCCGGCTCTCAATAACTTCCTGTTTCGTGAAAGGAAATGTGTCTACCAGTAGAGCTGAACCGAGCTGTACTCAGCTCTGCGGTTAAAAAAATTCATCGTTTGACAGATATAGATACTGCCAGACTGGTATATTTCAGCTTTATGTCACTTTGTGGTAATGCTGCTGATAGATAGATGCCATATTTGTGCTGCAGAAAAGGGNTACTTAGGCGATAGAAACGCGTGGGAGTGAACGAACTGCTCTAATTTGAATTGAAATATATTAAACTAATATGTTATTGTAATGATGATGGTAACAAAATGCAAAATTAGGAAAATAGTTAAAAATGAAATCTACTACAACTACAATTTCATCAAAGAACATATACACGAACAAAGAGAAAAAACAAATTGTAGCACCGAAAACCAACTGCGAGAACAAAAACATTATTTGAATACGAATCTGCAATAAATTCCCACAATCAGTCATAAGCAGCAAAAGGATAACGTGAATTTAAAAAATTCTCACCCTAAGTGAACTGTATGTGTTCTTTGTTGAGAACATGTCTTTAAACCGAAACTACTCGACTGAGTACCTTGTGGGCTCTTCTCAGATCAGTGTGCGAAGTGTTCTCGTAACTTCAGATTTCAAGTCGTTCTTAATGCCATCAGACGGAAAAAAATTATATTTGACGATTTAAAAGTGGTAAATGGGCCGACTTGAATATAGATATTTTGACTTTGATTCGATTTGAATGAGTTGCCGATGCAAATGGCATCCAGCCAAATGAAATTTGTAACGCATTTTTTCGTAAGTGTTCATATTTTTATGGAAGTTTTCTACGAGAGCGTACATTTCTCAGCTGCTATTCGACGATGTGCTATTCGCGAGTGTCGGAAACAATTTCCTGAAACACGGCCACACCATGAAGAATTCAAAGCGAGAGCGGCATTAAGAATTCGTGATTCGGTTGGAGGGAAGCATTTTCAATGCAAGTCGCGACCAAACCGACAAAGTCCTTCTCCCTTTCGACAAGTTGTTTCTTCCAGAATTCGCTTTGTCGTTACGAGGAAAATGAGGCCGCAATGTTGTTGTATTCTCGACAGCTCATTAGAGGAGTCTCTGCAGAAGAGAGGCAGCCGATACGAGCCGCGTCCGGAGTGTATCGCCGGTGGTGGCTTGCCAGCGACTGGAACATCTTTTGCGATGAACGGTATCGATGTGGAATCGAGATTGGCAGATATACAACGACTAAGTTTCACAAATGCCGCCCGAGAAATGACTATCTTTAATCTTTTCGTCTCTGCTGTCGTTTCTCATCTCGTTATCAATATTTATAGGAGCCTCTAAAGGGGCAGCGATCATTACGCCAGTGACATAGGAAACAAGCGGTAAGTGATCGTATTTCGAAGTGGGTTTTGTAATGAGAATACGAAGAATCTCAGCGGCTCGTGATTAATGCCGCCGAGTCCCGGCGACGATGAAGTGGGCTTGAATATGCATATCGGGGCGCGGCACCGCTGGAGTTGCGTCATAACTCTCCTCCGAAGCCTTCCGACAGCGTTCAATTACCCGAGCGACGTCTTCGACTTGGGGCCCTACTACGGCGTTTCGACCATTTACATCTTGGGTGGTGTCATTTTCTGGGCGGCAATACCGGCAATACCGGCAATATAAATAATACACTAGGGCAATAGGCAGGCGGCCCGCTCCAGATATATAATCCCGAGACGAAATACAAACGCGTTTTCGGCGTGGAAGGCGATTTTTTTAATGCAAACAACTTCAGATGAACAACATGACCGAAGCCTAGAGCTGGCTTCGGTCATGTTAGCCACTTTTCCCAAAGATACGGATGATCGCTGTAATCGAAGCCGTACGGTTTTCACCTCGACTACTTCCGTGACTTGAGTAAGACTCTGGTGAACATAAACAATAATCGATGGCCCCAACCAAGTATGCGCAAGCACATAGGCACCGCCTATCACTTCTTTGTTTTTGTCAGGAGTGTCGTTGGATGTAATGAGGTAGGTACGTGGCGAGTGAGTAACTGCTGGTCATAGGACTCCTCACTCATATGAGAGAGGGTTGTTTTAGAGCATAGACCCACCACGCTGCTCCATTACGGATTGGCAGGCATTATACACAAGTGTACTCTCTAGTCCTTCCCTCTCATAGTCCGACACGGCCGGAGAGAGATCAGGCGCGGGATCGACGGCTTAATATGCTCTCCGAGGCGCGGGGGTGGATAACACCGTCAAATTTATCCCAACTTCAGGCAAATATTGAGAACCTTAATAGGAAACTCAATAGCGATTTCAAATTGGCCCGACTCGGGACGCGAACCCAGGACCTCATGTCTGTAGTCGAACATGCTAACCACTAGACCGAAGCAGTCTGCGTTGCAACTGGCAGTCGAAGGCGGGAGACATCATACTTCCGCAACAAGTATACAGAAGGCTACGGAACAAAGAATGAGAGAGTTCTCATTCTTTGTTCTGATTCCGGGTGATGACAGACCGAGTTCATCCGATGGATACGTGCGACTGCGAGAACGACCAGCCGCGTCGAATAGTCGAATAGTCTCTGGATACTCACATTTCAAAAAACCTTTCACAACCCAATTGGAGTTACAGGCTTAAATCGTCGAATCGAATGGACGAGTGGGGATTTATTTATTTATTTATTAGGTTTACCAACAGATTATACACTTTACTGAGCTAAACGAATAATCATTAAGTATATTTATGGTGTAAATTCAACGACAGGCAAACCAGCATGCGTTTTAATTGCACATGTGCAAGTTTACATGTGAAACAACTAAATGTAAAAATGGGAGTAGTCAATTACACTGATGTGATGCGAAAGCTACGATATAAAAGGAAAATCTCCATCTAAATTTTGAAAATAAAAACGTGAATTGAAAGCATGGGTACATTATGTGGTATTTGCGCTTCTAAATTGACGCAATAATTTCTTGTAATCCTGAAGGGAGGAGGAGTGGATGTCAACTTGAGTAGTTTTGAAGAGCTCATTATGTTCCCGGCAGATCCTTTCTAAAACGCTGAGGTAATAATATAATAGATATATTATATATTCATTTATTGAGTAATATTCGATAGGAAAAATTTATTAAAAATTGGGTTTCTTAACGCAGGCTCCTTAGGAAATAGACACGACGAATTTATAGTCGCAATGAGTCGATTCCAAGTGGACATCATGGCTATTAACGAAACTTGGCTGCGCCCGGGAGAGGACGCTCGCGCGCCAACCGTACCTGATTACAGATTGCTACATGTCCCTCGGTCAGAAACTGTTCGTGGTGGTCGCGGTGGTGGCGTTGCCTTTTATGTAAAAAAAACATTAAAAATAAGCCCGTGTGTAGTGCCACAACATGAGACGGTCGAACAAATGTGGATTAAGTTGAAGGCTAATTCACACCAGATTGTTATAGGTACCGCTTACAGACCGCCGTGGCTAAACGTTGACCTTTTTTTAGACGTCCTAACAGACAGTGTACAGTCTCTTTCAGACAGTGATCATTTCGTATTATTGGGAGATTTTAATATAAATTTATTAAAAGAGAATGATACAAACACTAACAAACTCTACACCTTTTTTAACTGTCTCCAACTAAAGCAAGTAATTGATTCTGCTACGCATTTTACAGAATTTAGCGAAACATTAATCGATATCATTTCTACCGATCTACCTGTCAAAAATGTAACTGTTTCGCCTATTGCATCATTAAGTAATCACGCATTCCTAAGTTGTACATTTTCCATAAAAAAAGAGAAAAGCCCTTCAAAAACTATCGCACACAGGCCGTTAAAAAATATTTGCCTTGATGATTTTAACAATACATTAAGCATAATTCCATGGGATAATGTGTCGACTTCAGAATGTGTTACTGATATGGTACTGAATTTTAATTTTTATATAACAAACCTCTTTGATATATATGCTCCAAAAAAAATAAAAGTTGTGAAAGACCTCCCCACTCCATGGATAACGTCAAACATAAAGTTTATGATGAGATTAAGAGATGAGGCTCATATTCAATGGCGTAAGACCAAATCAGAAAGTAATAAAACAGCCTATAAACAATATAAACATTTAATTATTGAGGCGTTCCACAATGAAAAAAGGGCTTATTTCAGTTATAACATAAACAATAAAATAAATTACCCGAAAACACTGTGGCACAACCTTAAATCTACTCTCCATTTTAAAAAATGTGACCAACTGCCTTTACACTTGACTAATGCAGATTACATTAATAACCACTTTCTCAATATTCCGGGCGCGAATAGAGTTTACTTCTCTCAACTCACATATTTTGAATTCCATAAACTGTTTGATAATACTTTTTTCCTGCAATCCATAAATTCCAGTGAAATATTACAAATTTTTAAACAACTCCAATCGAATGCTGAGGGTACAGATGGGATATCATTGGATATGCTCCTTTTGACACTCCCACAGACTCTTAATGTAATTACTGCCATTGTCAATTCTTCCATTACTACCTCTGTTTTCCCGGAATGTTGGAAAGTGGCTCTTATCCATCCCATACCCAAAATTGCCAACCCACTTTCACCTAAAGATCTTCGCCCCATTAGTATTCTTCCCTGTCTTTCAAAAATTTTAGAAAAGGTTGTATATTCACAGACTTCAAATTATTTAGAAAAACATCAATTGTTGCCTGAATTTCAGTCGGGCTTTAGGAAAGGACGCAGCACTGTGACAGCGCTGTTAGATGTGACTGATAATATATTAACTGCCCAGGACTCTGGTATGTGTACATATCTTGTACTACTAGATTTTTCTAGGGCATTTGACAGTATTAGCATTCCACTCTTGCTATCCAAATTATCATACTATGGATTCTCTGTCGCTTGTGTAAAATGGTTTGAAAGTTATTTATGTAACCGTAAGCAATTCGTGGAAGTAACGCACGAGAATGGTAAAAAGTTTAAATCTCAGCTTGCAACAGTCGAAAGAGGTGTGCCGCAAGGTTCAATTTTGGGGCCGCTGCTTTTTATTTTATATGCTGCGGATATAATTAAACACATAAAACATTGTAAATACCACCTTTACGCAGACGATTTACAATTGTATTACTCCTTCAAACCAACAGAATATAATAAAGCAGTGCAATTAATTAATTATGATCTCAGTAGTATTGCCAAGTGGTCTGATGACAATTCTCTTGTTCTCAATCCAAGCAAGTCCAAGTGTATGGTATTTGGATCTCCCCAACAGTTAGGAAGGTTACATTTCGTAAGTCCACACGTTAATATAAGGGGCAATATATTAGAGCGAGTATTGGAAGCGCGAAACTTGGGATTACTCCTCGACTCACAACTAAGATTTGAGGGATATGTAGCAACTACGGTGCGCAATTGTTTTTATCGCTTAAAGATCCTTTACAAAATACGTCCATACTTATCACAAGAATTACGAATAAAAGTTACGGAATCTTTGGTACTTTCGAAGTTAAATTATGCAGATGTTATAATTGAACCTCGCCTATTAAGTCGAACCAAACGCCTTATTCAGCGTGTACAAAATGCATGTGCACGTTTCATTTTTGATATAGCTCCACGAAACCATGTGACACCCTATCTAAATGAACATAACATGTTAAAAATGAAACTAAGAAGGAAACTGCATTTAGCCGTGTTACTTTTCGGCGTGATAAGATTTGGCAAGCCCTCATACCTTTTAGGTAAACTAACCTGGATTCAGTCGAATCGGTTAAGGGCTTGCGATAGACTTAGCGTACCGGTACATCGTAGTGCGGCATTTCGGGGTTCCTTTAAATATTCTGCCACCAAATGTTGGAACAACATTCCGCCTCCTATTAAAAATTTAAAAACAAAATTAACCTTTAAAAATCATTTAAAACGCTTCTTGATAGACAAGCAGCAAGAACATGGCAATTTGGTGGCAGAACTCTCTCTTCTTTAGGATTTCTACGTATATATTTATAATGCATTTATTTTACTTACTATATGTATGTGTTATCTTTATTTATTACAACAAATATACGACTGATTCCTTATTTTTACCTTTTTTAACTTCTTATATATCGATATGTGTGTATGGTTGTGTTTATATTATGTATACATGTATAGTGCACAGGTCCGTGGCGCTATCTTTACTTAGTTTTAGTTTTATAGGCTGCAGCTGAAAATCAGCGCCGTGCGTCCGGATTTTCTAACTCGGACGCATAGCAATTGCTGAGCTGCAGACCTTTTCTACATTGTTTATATATAGGTAGTAAGTTTAGTATTTTTCTTTCATTATAATTTAAGTTTGTTTGTTTATTTATGTGCAATGTAGAATAAATTTATTTTTCTTTCTTTTCTTTCTTTCTTCTTTCATCAATATTCGTTCTATATGGTTTCGTAATGAATGGTTTGGAGTCAGTGAAACGTGTCCTTCGTGGCACAAAAAAGTTCATCTGAACTAGAATATTTGGACAGTCCATTTTGTTATTTAAAATTTTGAACAAAAATACTTGATCAGAGACCCACCGACGATTTTCTAGCGACGTAATATTAAAGAATTTCAATCTATCATTATAAGAGGTTAATTCAATATTAGATAGGATCCATATCATACATCTCCCTCCTATCCACAACAGAAAGGATTCCAAACAGTGGACCCGTATTCTAATGAACTACGAATTAGCAAAATGAACCATTTAAGGGCCAAACATGATTTAAATGTTTTATCATTTCGCCAAACAAAGCCCAGTAATTTGTAGCACTTATCGATTGTAACATCCACGTGTGTGTTGGAGGATCATTTTTTGATTAATAGCAAGGTCCCTGATGCTGTCCACTTCGCCTAACGAACGGTTATTTAAAGTACATGTAGTATCTGTGGCCTTGTTATCTTCGTGAACTTTATGTGTTTCTGGAGCGCAGGGAAATAGCGTTTCCCCCTCAGCGAGCGCACGTACGAAGGTGTGACTTTATCGGCGTGACAAATTACAGCTCTTCGCTACCAAAAATGTTCGTCCTAAGCTTCGGTGCAGATGTACAGGAACGATTGCGACTGGCATCACACATTAACTAACATAACACTCACCAGTTGACTCGAGCTTCGTTTGCGCCATGTAATAGACATTTAATAACCACTGAACAGATTACAACGAGTTAAACTTAAATGATAGTTAAATTTTTTTGTTGTGAAATCGCTACTGGAAGGGAACGAAACAGGGAATATGCCATTTGGAGTCCGACGGTACCGGACGAACTTCCCGCGCGAGGCGACTCTGCCGATAATTTTGAGAAGCCTCCAGTCGTCACCGCGAGTGTCAGTGGTTACTCGATTTCCGCTCTCGGGATCAGTCTGAGCCAATATCCGGGTGGCACTGCTCGGCCGGATATTGTATGCTCCCGCTGCGGCGCGGAGGGCCCGTCCCGGTGGATTTGCATATCTTCATCGTAATAACCGAGGAGGTATCGCTCCTCAAATACGTAAGCACGGCTACACGCAAATCTAAACGGACTAACTTCTCCAATTTAAATCTGCCTTTGTTTAAAAAATAAATAAACTAACTTTAGTCAGTCGACATGGCCTTGTTCTCGTGGTGCCAGTAGCTAGTAGCGAAGTACATTATGTTCTTCATCGTTCATATAACCGAGATTGAGATAATAAAACATATGTACAAAAGGTAGTGTTATTATTAAATAGCGATTCCTTCGTGAAAACTTTTGTCTTTAAAAAGCTGCAGCATATCATAAATATACATACAAATCTTATACTAATAGACATTATTTACTGTTATATTTCCGTGTTAAATGCATTCAGCGGCTGTGGGCTATACGATACGAAGGACCTAGTATAAATAGTTTAGGCTGGTTCGTTGAGAAACACGTGTTCAGTTTACCCTAAGTCACGCAAAACCTGCAGAGCGAACAGATCCGACTCACCGATTCTCCGCAACGTCCAGCTTCCCGTCGGTATTCGGATGTGGCGAACGTCGGCGGCACCACGAGATTAAAAGACGGGATTCGAAGCAAAAGTATATGAATTGGACGTTTTGACTTCAATGAAATGGCGATGTAGGGTTTTATGTCTATTGCACGAGCTAGTGGACGGTGTTCAGGGCTTCTACTTAATAAGAGCTAGGTATTTATCGCCGCTGAAGGAAAAATAAATGAATGACCCACCTTTCGCTCCGTAGTTCTTCGCCACGCTGTGTCGGCGGTGAGGCCACCGAGTCTGGAAGGTACCCATAAAAGGGCGCGGGCGACGCCGAGAACGAAATGTTTGTGTTTGTGGCGGACTTCGCACACCACACCATATAGTCACTTTGCCCAACTTAGTGATGACAGTAAACTGTTTACGAACACGTCATCTTAGCCACGCTCAAGAAATTGCGAAAGTAAGGAAGTAAGTTAGGACAATCGATGTAATCAATTATTAAACATTTAGGGAACGCAAGAAAGAAAAGAAAACTTATACTAAGAATGACTTACAGTCTAATTGCAAGGTCCCATTACGAAAACCGATACACATTAGCTTTTGCTTTTAATTTGTAGCACGTTACACATTTAATCTTACTACAATAGAGCCGCAACACAATGTCACAGATATACAAATCTTTCGAGACGCCAAAGGACTTACAGCCAGGTTTCCGCTGGAATCAATATTTATTTGATTACACGCCAACATTCCTCCACCAAGAATGCCGTCCTTCTCTGCCCACCGTAATGCACTACTCGTTGAGATGCTTCTTCTTTGGGTAAAGGGATAAGTTTGGTTCACAGTCGTTTCAAAACAGAACGTTTGCATGTTAACTCTGCTCCTCTGGCTTCCCTATCGGAGCCAATATACAGCTTTGTTATTCTTTCCCATCAACCATTTAGTTGACGGTATGTCATTATCCTTAACCAATACAAGTTGTCCTATCTCAGACCCTAATTCAAACATGCCTCGATTTGTGTTAAGTGCTGTCGTTTCTTCAAATGTTAGAGTAGTATTTCCCAAGACCTTGACTAGAGAACTCTCTTCACTGCCAATACGTGTCACTCCTTCACATGTCATTCCAAACATGTGTCCAACGACCCCTTCTGGATACAAATCTCTTATAAGACGCCAAGATCCTTGAAAGGTAAGATCACTGACAACTGCAAGATTCACTGTCCTTGTTTTCATACACACAAATTACATAAAGCATCTCCTTCAATGCATTTGTAGGCTCTACCCTGGTAAGCACGCATCGGAATTGGTCAGGCAAAATCGGCACCGCGGGTTTCAAATGGTCTGCCAGATGTAATACGAGTAGCAGGAAGTTCTGCCATTCTCGGTTGTATCTCGGTAATTAAAACAGTCTGTTTCGGAACCTGAGCTGATTGTAATGGATTGCAATCCAAATAATCCTTTTAAGTTTGACACGTATTTGGTGAAGGTATCATGCCAGCATATCGTTTTGACCTGTTCCTGCGATACTGCGTAGCAGTTGTTCCGCTTCTCCGAATACCGAATATTTCAGATAGTGCCATTTTCTTAAATCATCTAAATAAGTACTCTTATATATGATTCATCATGAACCTGACATCGGTCGAGATTGATATTTTGACAACCGTGAAGATCCAAATGATTCGAATCGATCTGGTAATCGATTAAGCAAGAAACCATAAATTTGCGATACGAATATTTATCAATACTTGATTCAGTTACAAATGAAAGAACTGTGTCTAATTTTGTCCTAAACAATTACTATCGTGCATCAAAAGTTTATATTCAACAGAGTCACTCATTTTGTAAATCATATGAAAATAATATTACGAAACGAAAATAAAGAAAATTAATCTAAACGAACAAAATGTAGAAAATCATATTTTATACGAACTTGGCTCGTTACTGCCGTGCACGTCAAATAATTAATTGAAATAATATATATATTGAATAATGTTATAAATTATATATACAATAAAAATATAAATGCCGAAGTTGTGTCGTAGTCGTGACCTATGAATAGGACTCGGCGCTTTAAATGAATTTACCTACGTCTTTGGAAGACAATAATAAATTATTAAGATCTATTTAGCATGGTATACGAATAATTATGCAGACGTCAAAACGAAAAGAGATCCTTGCACAATACACGAAATACGAATAACATCGAATGTTCTTTGCGGAATACTGCGAATTATATTATATCGAAAGAAAGCAACAATTAAATACGACAGGCACGATGAATTACGGAGTGTGACCGAACAGGGGTTAAATTGACGAAGTCGAATCCAACGTGTAATTTTGAAAAATATTTACGAACAGGAAACACAAAAATACGCATAGTGTTATTCGAAACGGTATCGAAGAATTCATTAAGAAAAAAAGATTGATTCAGGCACCGACCTATATTGGTTGTATTCGGCTCGAAGACCAAAAGGTAAAGGAGGAAACTGACTGCATCAAACATTTCTATTTAATGAGGGCTAGGTGATTTAGTGCCGTCGAACGGAAAACAAATGATTCACCCACCTTTCGCTTCGTGGTTCCTCGTCACGCCGTGTTGGTGGCGACCGGCTGTTCCAAATAACGTCCTAGAGGTGGTTCGCTGCGATGGGACACTGTACCGAGCACGTAAGCGCACAAAGTCACGAGAAAACCCTTTGAAGGGCGCGGGCGGCCGCGGGCGACACCGACAACGAAGTGGCACTGCCACTTGCCAGTCGCGACTCGCGGCCGCGGGGTTGGCAAGCCAGAGCAAGAGAGCAAGCGCTCGAGTGGCGCCACTGGCGCCGGACGACCAATCAGGCGCCAGCGCCGGAACAGGAACATGTCTTAGAAGTTGGAACATTAATACAAATTGCATCTGAAAATGACGAATTATTAGAATTTAATACTTTATAGAAATATACTATATAAAATGCACCTATTTTATATTGTTTAAAAACAATATAGTAAAACTTCAGATGAATATGAAATTAAAACTCATCGTAATTTTTTTGTAAATAGCAAAAATACTTACCCTCAATTTAAATTATTACATAATCATTGTAAATCAATTATTACGAAGTCAATTCAAATTTCTTTTTTAATTCAGGTATAATTTATTAAAGAGATTAAAATTGACATTATTTTTATGAAAAATAGTGCCTACATTAAATTATTAAATGACGAGTGGCAGATTAAAATGCTACTTGTTATATGTAAATATTGAAACTGCCTAACCTTCAAACGAATTAGCATTAAAACGCTGCTCGTCTTCGTGACGCTAATCACGCGTTTCATCTGTACAAATTCTACCCTCATGCGCCAAAAGACGAGTCACTTCAAATTACTTTGGATACAAATCAATATTTCAAAGAAATCGAGACTATTTCCTACCGCACCTATCCATTTCGTGTTTGGCAAAAATAATTGAGAACCATTCTTTATTTATTGATTAATTTGTCCAGTAATTACCTGTGATATATGTATAAACATTGACTATCATGACAAATAGGACATGATATTTTGGGCGGGAACGGAACGGTTGTCATGTTTTCAATTACGAAATATTCCTCACATCGACGGAGAGTCAAGTATAGACTCTCCGTCGATGTGAGGATCGTCATTAGATTATATAGGAATACCAACTTTGCTAAACAGTGTTCCAAAGATCAATTATTTGTTATGCACTAGCCTTTTCTAACTGGCGCATTGGTCTAGTGGTTTTGTCGCGAATCACCTACGATATGAACGCTATAAAATAGGACACAGATACGGAGGTAGTGCGAAATGACACATATTGAGAGTCGCGATGTCAGGTAATTTACAAAATAAGTGAATATCTAATAAATTATAGAGCGAGTGAGTATCTCATTCTTTAACCTAATGTTTAATCTAACACAAATAACCGTAATATTAGTAATAAGAAGTGCGGATTCGAATTCCATTATGCAGCTTTTGCTAGAAAACTTGAAATGCTGACATGAACATTTGATATCGTCAGGCAAATAGCTCGCATTGCATTGTATCAGGTGATAGTTCCACTGCGAAGTGCTACGACTGTACGCTAATACACAATACCGAGAAGGTTCAAGCCCTTTCGCATTTACACGTCGATACATGTTTTGCCAACAAACTCGGTGTGCGTACATGAAACCTCCCAAAGTAGGAACTGCGCATCGCACAACCATCGCCGGGTGCTCTCACAAAATCCATGCGCCAGCCAGAAATGGTGAAACTAGCAACACGTGATAAAAATTCCGTCACAATCAAAGTTTGTACGTTGTTCTTCTTATCGCTGCCTCAGGCTGCCCTGTGGCCACACTTGATTATTATAATCAATACGCAAACCGATACCAGCGCATTTAATCCAGACTCTCACGTCTTGAGTACCCGTCATTACCTGTCCTGTGAGCTAATTATTATTTTTGAATCTCTTTAAGTGAATTAAGAGATACAAAGACTCTGCCAGCAAGACATTTTGACAGCAAAATGAAATCTGATGTTTCGAGATGGCCGCGACGAATTTAAGACCCAACAATAGCCATCGCAACAACTGTCACGGTGGCAAACCTATTTTATAAAACTTTTTATCTAAAAAAGCCTAGTGAGCGGGCTGAAAATGGAGCGCAGTTTTTACATTTCGAGTAAAACGTTTCACTTTTGTTTTTCTGCTAAAAAGTTAGCCGATAGAGAGAACTGTGTTTGCATTTGAGTTCTGCTAGCGCTGGATTAACGCGAGTGCGACGACGATCAATCGAACTTGAGCTTTAAATAAACTATGTCTATAAGTTAAAAAGGCCATCGGAACACACCATTCATCATCATCATAATCGGATTATAGTAAAAATGACGTGTAACATCGTTTTTAAGTTGGACAACGTCGTGGGCTTTACGAAGGACCTAGTAGTTATCAAAGCTAAAACGTTAAGGATATGTGCAGAGTGCACCCCAAGTCACGTAAAGTCCGCTGCAACAAGAACCGAGCCATTCGCCGCCACTTCCCGTCGGTAGTCGGAAGTCGCGAAGGTCGCCGGCGCCGCCAGCTATAGAACGGCTTTCGATCGCGGTGTAGCATGGCGTCCCTTGTTCAATTGCAGGCCGCAAGGTGCCGACGGCGGTTCCGCCCAATCGGATGCCGCCGAAGGCTCCCATTGGTCCGCGGCATGGCGGCGTTGCCAGCCGCAAAAATTATGTAACTAGGTAGAGAATGTTTATAAGCCGTTTGCTACGTTCACAGTTGTGTTAAGATATCACAATATTTACATAGTTTTCTAAATATTCTCTTACGCAAAAGATATGCGGGCGAAGATTATTTCATAAAACAATCCACTTATGGCAGCTTTAAATCGAACTCAACAAATGTCGTTCGAAATTCAACCGAGAGGTCTATTACCTCTATAAAAATATTTTATGTCGATATAGAATATTTATACATACTAATGCGCGGTACTCGGACTCCAAAAATGTTATCATTCAATTCTCGTTGTACGCGCGTGTGAGAACACTCTCCACGGGTCCAAGGCCACGTAGGGCGAATAGCCCAAGACACATGTGAACAATCGAGGACTTGGAGACCTTTGTGCGTGAAGAGCGCCGGCGACAGGCGATGGCTCGCGGTCGAGCAGACGCTTGCAATGTAGGCCTGCCGCCGCGCGCCCGGAAATCGGAATGCGGGCTCGTTTGGCCCGAAATTGGCGCGCGTAATGTCGCACATTCATTCCTGATTCCACACATGCTCGAACACATTCCAACCAGCGACTCTGGCTGATATAACTCCCGATTTTCATCCTGGCACCGATAAAACCTTCATATGAAATGCTCATCTCAAGTTCTATAATATGATTAGTACTTGCAAGTGCGTCGCCGCCGAGCCAATCGGGTCATTTAAAAAAACTTTAGGGAAAAAGCATTTTATGAGCAGCTTTTAAACAGAACGTATAGATTATTCTGGAGGGTGCAGTCTTCTTATGTAGAAACACTTTTTTAAAAACAAACATACAGAGAATACAACAATTATAGAATAAAATACGACAGCCAGAAGCGCGCAAAGTGCGGACTTCTTCGTGCCTTATGAGTAATGCCCGTAATAAAATTGTGGAAATCCTGGATTATGTGGAGTTCGAGTCGTCCACTGTGCGTCGCCGGCTGTTATAGGCGAAAAGAAATGGTTGAATCTTACAGTGGTGACTTTATGCCACTAATTATTTACAGCGATGTTTTGAATACTTCCGTTATTACGTTTCAATACGATACTAAAAGTCCTTCGATTCGCCAGTAAAACTCAGGTTAATTTTTTCAAGTTGTAGTTTGTAGAAGAGTTCCTTCCATCCCCGAAGTCTCAATGTAACCTGTACACAATAAACTTTAAACTAACCTAGTTATGTCCCAACGTACGCATAGTGGAATCATTACGGAGAGCCTTTCTCTCCGGCTCCCCTCGCCCTCCCCCCCACCCCGGGCCATCTGAGGGCTTGTCAGAAGAGTAATAAAACGTATTAATTTGTCTCGGGCCGTCGATCCCGGGACGAGTGGTTATGTAAATTTTCGTAATTACAGCGTCCGAAAATTTGACAGCATGTCTTTTTCATAAATAATTGCCGACCTTAACTGCAATCAGGCGGGTGCCTGAATGATAATAAGAGACTTTGAAGTTATTTTGGCCACGTTTTGAACATATGGCTCATTTGCAGAGTTGGTAGTTAGTCTGTGACACTTTATAAGAAGATTATTATTCCTTAGATTTTTCTTTTCAGCATTTCCTTTTCCAACCCCCTCGGCCTCGCTCGCTCTTTGTGACAATACGATGCCGTGTTGATGTCACTTCACGTGGCCGAAATTGCGGGCATCTATTAAACGGATATAAATCGAAGGCCCTTAGAGGTTCACAAAGAAGCCGAACTATATTAGATCGGACTAGCTGTTCCTCGCACTGAGTCCGCGTAATTACAGAAGCTTTTTTTCGTAAAATAAACGTCCTCTAAGTTTCCTACACATGTCGCTGCTATTAATGCTGAAAAGATATAATTTCAAATAACAAAACGACGCACTAAATTTTTTTTGTGTACAGCAGCGCGATTTGTACAGCTGTAGTTCATACCGCC
>JACTOM010000160.1:845498-973344 GCA_015832385.1 Elymnias hypermnestra | reverse complement strand
CCCCCCCCCCCCCCCCCTCCCCCCAGGAACCCAGCCGCACCTGCAAGGCGCTGGCCAGCCAGCCTTTTTGGATCGCCCGCGATTATCTTCATTTAATATCATAGTCGAATGAGTAAAACGAATTTCAGATAGTTGACATTGTTTCCCCTCCTAACATAGCATCTATCTCGGAATATAAAATCAAATTGGCCGAACCCATATTTTCAGTTTCTTCCAAAAGTAACCCACTATCGTGTTGAAATAAAAAAAGCAGCTTTAATTGCGAATGATGAATTTTAATAATGTATTACAACAATTGTAGCACGTATAGGGTTGCCCACGACGAGAACACGGATCCTCGAGCGAGACTCCACGCTAGTAAGCGGAAGGACGAAGCGGCTTTTCATCAAATAAAGCGGGTGCACGGAGCGACCGCGGCTTGCAATCGATACGCGCAGAGAGTTGCGCGGCGGCGCGCGGCCGCCGCACCCGCCGCACCCGCCGCACCCGCCGCACCCGCCGCACCCGACGCACCCGCCGTGTCAAGCCAATTCAACGAGCAGGAATTCTCCTTCGGCCGACGCGCGACTTGAACCCGGGACCCTCGCCAGCCGAGCGAACTGATACTACTGTGGCCGCGATGAAGGTGTTGCGTCCAAACTATTAACTGGAAAACAGATAATCTATAAAATGTTGGACTGTGATGTCGCAAGATCTAAGTCCGGTGGATTGGTGGGTTCGATACTCTGCAGGGGTAGACTGGAAAATGTATATTCTAAGATGAGAGGTTTTGGCCGTGACTACGAATAGCCGTTCGGTCCCGATTGACCTTGAAGTACGAAAAAACAAAACTAATGTTCGTGAAAAGTATATTAAACACAGATTTCCTTAATAATTGCATTATTAATCTCACCAGATTGCTTACTCGAGTTAATTCTTTAGGGAAACTTCCCCCCCCCCCCCTTCCCGCCCCAACCGCCCTGCGACTTCTTTTCTCATAACTGTAATCATAAATTTCAATTTAGAAAGCTAATTTTCTTTGTTGTTCTCTAAACATTCCAAATTTATACTTTTATTTATTTTCGTGGCTCCTAAAGAAAGATAATATTTAGTTAACGACGTATTTTAGAGCGTCGTAGAATGATATTAGTCGTTTACGTTTTTTTCTTACTTAAAAGTTATTATTTTTCAAAATAAAATATAGAATCTTTGAAAATATTAAAGATTAACGTCAGGTATATAATTTTGATTACGTATAAAAATGTTCAATATTCTTCTGTTGTATCATAAAAATCTGCAACAACACATTATTACATTTGCATTCCAAGCTATTGTTACATTTGCACGAAATTTCCACGCATAGTTCACAAGTATCTGATCTACGCGCGGCACATGCCTCTATATGTAAATATACAGCAACACCTCCAGGGTGTTGTGTTAGTTACTACTGTTATGTATCTGTGAACTTTGTACTTAGTCTATGATTTCAAGCTTCGGTGCGGGGAAAGGGGTCTGACGTGTTGTGATGCGACTATGCGAGTAACGAAGATATATTAGAATTAATTGAAATACAACTTTACACCGACATAAAAGGACATTACAACTACCATGAAGTTTTCTGGCACCTAACGTACGCCGCGCCTGCAAAAAGACGAGTTAAAAAGAAACATTGCAACGTATTCCAGCCAACAGCTATTACACCAGAATCGTTTCACTGACTATTTAAAAAAAATTGATTTTTTTTAATATCAAATACCTTTATTATAAACTTTCGAATCATCTGATTAAAGAACTAATTTGAATTTATTTTCATGTTTCAAATTTAATATCAAATATAACATAATAAATTATTGAATCGGGAACATTTTTGTGTAATCTCTATTGTTAGAATTGTCACACTGATTTGTAGTGGGCCACCCCAATTTGTAGCTGACCACACTGGTTGCTAGCTGGCCACACTGGTTGCTAGCTGGCCACACTGGAGTAGTCGCAGAGAAACCGCGCAAATGACAGTCATCTTCGGACTTCGACATTTCATACATCACTATCCTTGCCTATTTTATATATTGTCGCCATTTTAAGTACCAAGTGTTTTTAATTTATAAAACTATTATATTCAGACTCAATGTCGTTCACTCATATGTCACTTCTAGAGCGGACTCTGTGGCGATGTTTATCATAAGCCTTAGATTATCTATATATTCTTAGGATATAAAAGACACGAACCCGGGTTCGTACAACTGGTGTATAAAAAAATAAATTGCCATAATGTCAAACGCACGCGTCATTTCCTATAAAGTAAATAATTGAGATGTCAAACTTAACAACAAGTCAATCTGCGGTTCACACTTTACAATATTCATGGAATATGCATCCCGTACAGTACTGAAATCTAATTAAGTTTTATTTTTAATCTTATAACAAATTAATATATTATATAAATCAGTGTTCGATAAACGTAATGAATGGCAGGTGATCACGAAAAGAATCACCATCGCAGCCCCAAAAGACACAGAAGTCGAGAGAGGCGTAAAAGTCGCGATCGCAGTCGGGAGCGCGCCGCCGACGACAGGCGCCGGGAGGGCGCCGGGGGCCGGCGGCACGACGCCGGGCCCGACAGGCCGCGCAGCGCTCACAGGGTCGCCAGCGGCGGTGGACTGGGAGGAGGTGCGATCTTTTGCCTTGGGTGCAGGTGCCGTCCGTTGTGGTCTCAGCAGATGGTAAATGACGATACGGTGGTAGATGGAATTACCAACCTAGTGAGTGGTGTTGTACCTAAACAACATTGTTTTGGCTAGAGGCATACTACTATAGGTAGGGTGCATCCAGGTTGTACTCGACCGATTATAAATTGCAATTTTCTCAATGTGCCTCGTCACAAATAAAACCTGAGAATTATTTACCTTTTATGGTTTCTGGAGTGTCAAGTGAAAACAAAATGTGCATTCATATTTGTCAGGTTTAGGCAGCGGACCACAGACATCCCGAGGTCGTTATAAACCACAAGAGGAAGAATTCTTAGATGCTCGGCGGGAGGAAAGGGAGAGGATAGGTGAGATTGGAGTCTCTGCAGTTTGGGGAAAATCACCGACCAGGCCAGAGTTAGTACCTTGCAAATATTGTATTATAAAATTAGTATTTAACATAGAAACAAATTACAATTGGACAATTGTTATTTGAATGTGCTGTAGATTATAGAGGAATAAGTACCAACAAGTTAAATTGCCTATTTTGCTTAGGGCAAATGTGTTTCACCATTCTCAACAATCCAGCTGCACCCGATTATCTTAAAGCAAAGTTCAGTTTTTGTTCAAGCATTTATGATTGAGAGCTGCAATCTGAGAACTTGTTGTTGACTGTACCCTCTCATTGCATGTGTAAAACTTGTGCAACCGGAGGGTACACTTGTTTGTTTGTCTGTGGAATGAGTTGCCGCACGGGATAAGAAAAGCCAGAATTTATTCTTTCAAAGCATTTCCTAAACAAGTGCATCACCATTTGAACCACATTTAATTTTACTATTTTTTCTTTTTAAATTTGTTATGATATTGTTCTCACTGTTGGAAATTTAATTAACCACAAAGGCTTTTCTCCAAAATTTTTTATGTAATGGGAACATTTGTCGTACCAGATGCAAGAAAAAATGTTGATACTCACCCATATCTTGTATCACATGACAATACAATAGCCTTCTAACAAACTAGACCAATTTAAAGATGCATATAGCCACTTCCGGAAGCAAGTTTTGGATTGTTGAGGGATTCATTTTCATACTGAAGTGAAACTAAATTTTTCATTCTTTTTCTTGTGTAATCCTTATATTTTATTTTTAAATTAACTTTATCTTTAAGTTGCGCTGTGGCTACTTAAAAAAATTGCACACTTCACAAATATCTAAATGTAAGTTTTTTGTTTTAAGCACATTAAGTGTAGTAACTACTGGTGGTCCTTAAATACATAAATAAATGTAATAGATAAAGTTGCAGGCATATTTTTTTTCTTTTCTATTATCTGAAACTAGTCCGTAGACTATAAGTGGTCTTTTGAGGCACCTGTATTTTTAGGCTGTTTGGATGCACTTCCAGTCTTTGTTATAGTTTTTAGAATATAGTCTGATTTCTTCTTTGACTATGTTCATTTGTATTGATGACCATCTTGTAAATCAGTAATTTGTTATATATTGTATACTTAATTCACTGTTACAACCTAATAACCACAGGAGTCTTATAAGTGAGATTGAGAGGTTCTCTTTTTGCCTTAATATGGTTTTTTCAAGTGAGTCTACGATCTAAATGCATGCCAAGATACTTCACACTATTAGCACTTGGAAGTACAGTACCATCAAAGGCAACCATTGGGCAAGTTCCTTTTTTGAGAAACCACATCTAGCTAGGATTGACACTCACTTCTGACCGGTCTGCAATGAATATAGAGTAAAGGATAACTTCTAATACCGAACCCTGTGGCATACCAGCGTAAATGTCACAAATTTTAGATGTAGCTTCTTTTTTTACCTGGTACATTCTTCTTTCCAAGTATGTTTGTATCAGAATGTAGAACTTGTTGGGGCAACCTCAATTTTATGTTACATGGTAGGCCCCTGCACCACACCTTATCATGCCTGCTGTATGTTGAGGAAGGTAGAAGAGCAATACTTCTACAGTAAAATGTTGCTGTTGAAATCCAAATTGGTGATCAGGTATAACTTCAGTCTCAATTATAGGGTGTAGCCTATGAAGTATTATTTTCTTGCAGATTTTGGACAAGAATGGTGAGAGGCTAATCGGTCCATATGATTGATTGTACTTTATGTTGTGGCTTGCCTGCCTTATGCACCATTAAAATTTGGGACATTTTCCACGTGGATGGGAAATATTGCACTGTAAGAAATTTCACAGCCTTTGATGAGAAGCTTTGTTATTGTTTTTCCAAGTGTCATCTGCACTGGTTGTTTATGTAAACTGTTCAAGAACATTTTTCTGCGTCTATGATTGCAAAAAATAGTTGTTAGGAAGTCCACAAAGGGGGTTGCTTTTTCTTCAGGCGAATTGGCGCAGTCAATACCATTTTTCAGTGGTGCTTTAGTTTCTTGCAATCTACTATGGGTTTTTGTGAACTTCCACAGCGAATAATTTGTCATGGCAGTAGGTGTCAGCGATTTTAGCAATGTCACTTGTTATTTATGGCCTTATTAAGTTGTAACTCCCGCTTTTCCATAATACGATTTTTTATTTCCACCAGAAGATTGATTAAGCAGCTACTACCTTCTAGGAATGGTGTTTGAAGTATTAATTCAAGTTACTGTGATTCCTTCGTAAGAATTATTTCTAAATAGTGGATGGTCGGTGAGTCTACAGCAGGAGCCTCATTAGTGGCATTACATCTATTTGTTGCCATTACGTATGGCTTTCCCGTCCGCCACGGACGGGAAAGCCATACGTTTCCTTTTCTTATGTCCCCTATATTTATCTTGGGCGTGGTACTAGAGGTGTTTTTTTTCGATAGTTTTCGTTTCTAGGTGTGTTTTGCTTGTTCGAAAGACAAGGGCGCAGCTTTGCGAGCTACGATATACCACCATGGTGTGCACCATGATATAAGGCTCATTGTTTTGTGTAATTGTGCGCATTTGACGCAACGTTAGGGTCTCATGCAGTAGTTTATCGTGTGCCCATACTGTTGACACCGTTGGCATTGCACTATGGTGTTTCTCTTTGGATCTTCTATTTGAATGGGTTGGTGGTATATATATATTTTAAGTCTTTCACCGCTTTGTTGTTTGGACCTTGTAGTAAATTTACAAATAAAGACGAGGTGGCTTTTTTCTCACAGCCATATTTTGCATTGATTACCTCCCCATGCAAGTCTGTAAAGAGTTCCATGTACTTTCAATGGCTTCTGCACGATGACTTTCAATGCAATAGCGCATCAGTGGGTGTGGAGTGATGTAGGTTTGTGATTACTATCACGTAGTTTCTCTGATCTTGTCTTTTGAAGGTCTATTTACTATTTCGAAAGTAAACTGTTCCCTTTCTGTTACAATTTTCAGCAATTCAATAAGTTTACCAATATCCTCCACTCCATAAAAATAATTGGGGGTGCCTTATTCTTTTTTTTTTTGTAGTGCTCTCTTTATCTCTGTTTGTTAGGTCCACTGGTAGATTGCCGAAACTGTGACTCCTTCTGGAGATGGAATATCGGATATCTTCCTCTTTTTGTTGTTTTGCGTGGGGACGCGTTGCCAGACTGGTGGTTGAGGGGGCATAATTCAGTTCTGGAATCATTTTTTTCTCCAAATATTGGATTAAATCGTGTCAAAGCGTTGTCTCTTATTGGTCGAGATCAGAAGATGTGCTCTAGTATTCTACTCTGCCCATTGTTTATAGTTTAGAGGATGTCAGTCCTTATTAGCATTTTCGACCATGAAAAGGTTTTCAAACTTGCGTTCCCGTTTTGCACGGAGCGGCCGCCGTAGGAACGGAATCGCCACGGAATAATTCGTCATTCTACCACCTTCCAGGTCGGACGAGGAGTCACCTCGGAAGGGCTCCGGCGCCGAGGAAAAAAGGAAAAAGAAGAAGTCCAAGCGCAAGGGCGAGACCGAGGAGAGACTGAAGAAGCTGAAACGGAAGCTCAAGAAGATGAAGAAGGCTCGCAAGAGGGCCAAGAAGAGGTCCCGCAGCTCGCCCTCGTCGGAGTCGGCGGCGGAGGAGGAGGTGTGGGTGGAGAAGGGGAAGGAGGTGGCGCCGGAGGAGGGCGCGGCGGGGCCGGAGCCTCGCGGCGCGGGCGCCTTGGCGCCGCGCGAGTTCGGGCGCGCGCTGCTGCCGGGCGAGGGCGCCGCCATGGCCGCCTTCGTGGCGGAGGGCAAGCGCATTCCGCGCCGCGGCGAGATCGGCCTCACGTCGGGCGAGATCGCCGCCTACGAGGCCGTGGGCTACGTCATGAGCGGCAGCCGCCACCGCCGCATGGAGGCCGTGCGCATCCGCAAGGAGAACCAGATCTACTCGGCCGACGAGAAGCGCGCGCTCGCCGCCTTCAGCAAGGAGGAGCGCGCCAAGCGCGAGAGCGCCATCCTGGCGCAGTTCCGCGACGTGCTCGGCGCGCGCAAGCACTGAGCGCGGACCTCTGTCTGCATCGCATCGCATCGCGTCCGCGGCGTGGCCGATGCGACGCGCGAGGAATACGGCGTCAGTTAATGTGGCAGCAATAAATCGGCACGGCGGCAATGCCTTCTACCGGAGGCCTGCGCGTGATCGCCGGGGATAAAATAAACGAGAGTAGTTCATTGTTCATGGTTTAATTGTCCCGTGACGTCGCACGAATCGTTTCAGCACACACATCGGCGCCGCCTCGACATAGAGATTCAAAAGCTCGCGTGCGCACACGTAGCTACCTGGCCGGCGTCGGCCTCCGACTGCCGCTCGTTCTCGTCCCCGCACCGGCTCGATGCGATACGCGAGTACCGGCACGAATGAGAACACTATTCGTGCCAGAGACGCACCCGCGGGCCACGATGTTGAAAAACGAACGATTCAGAAGAGAAATACGGTCACGGCTGCGGCGGCTCGTAGTGCGCCAGGCGGGCGCGGCAGGCGCGCAGCTCGGCGCCCAGCGACGCCAGCGCGGCGCGCGCCTCCGCCAGCTGGCCGCGCAGCGCGCGCTCCTCGCCCTCCTTGCCCTCCTCGCCCGCCTCGCCCGGCGCCTCGCCGCCCGCCGCGTCCCGCTGCACTTCGGGCTCCGTCGCCGCGACGGCGCCGGCCGCGGCGGGCGCCAACAAGCGATGCAGATGTGAGCGGTCCAGCAGCAGCCGCACCGTGCGCACGCCCTGCGACACCACGTCTCGTTATTTCGTCGCGAACCGCCTCGTGGGAGAGTCCGTCGACTGGGGCGGTGCACCCACCTGCAGCTCGTTGGGATGCGCGATCCTTTTAAGCGGCTGATTCTTGTTCAGCGTCAGCACCTTGAGACCGCGCGGGCGCACTCCGCCCGCCTTGGACGCGCTCGCCGTCGCCGCGCCGCCCGCGGCGCTCTCCTTCAGCATGAGCTTGCCGGCGTCGGACAGCACCACGGTGCGACCGCTGCGCAGCGCGCTCAGCACCGTGCCGCCGCGGTCCGCGGGCAGCAGCGTAATGCCGTGCGCACGCAGCAGCGCCGCCGCGCCGCCGGCCGCGTCGCCGGCCGCGGGCTCCGGCGCGGCGCTCGCAGGCGGCCGGCGCAACCCCAGGCCCGCGGGCACGGGCTGCGAAACGAGGACGAGTCCGTCGCGATCGCAGAGCGTCGTCGCCCCCGCCGGGATGCGACAATCGAGCGACGCCACGTCGTGGCTCACCTCGGTCTTGGATTCTATCGCGATCTTCTTGTCGAGTTGCGACCGCGCCCGCGCCTCCGCCGCGCCGGCCGCTCGGCGCTCGCGGGGCGCAGGCCGGGCGTCCCTCGGCGGCGGCGCGGCCGACGGCGGCGTCTCCTCTGCAACGCGAAGGGCGCGCGGTCAGCGGCGAGGGCGGCGCGAAGGGGGCGCGGGGCGGCGCGGCGCCTACCGGCGGGCGGCGGCGCGCGCTCGGCGCTCGCGAGCAGCGCCGCCAGGGCGCGGTGCTGGCCCCGCAGCGCCAGGTCGCGTGGCGTCTTGCGAAACTTGCAGAGCGCGCGCGGCTCGGCGCCGTGGCGCAGCAGGGCGCGCGCCGCGTCCTCGTGGCCGCGCGCCGCCGCCCAGTGCAACGGCGTCATGCGCAGCATGTCCCTGTGCGAGCACACGCGGCGGTGAGCGAGGGCGGCGGACGGGGGCGGGGCGGGAGGAGGCGGCGGACGGGCGCTCACCGGCAGTCGACGGCGGCGCCGTGCTCCAGCAGCAGCGCCAGCACGGCGGCGTGGCCCGCGGCGGCGGCCAGGTGCAGCGGCGTGCGCTCCACCTTGGTGCGCGCGTCGCGGCTGACGCCGGCGCGCAGCAGCACGGCGCAGGTGTCGGCGTGCGCGTTGGCGGCCGCCATGTGCAGCGGCGACGTGCCGAGCTGCGCGCGGCAGAATGGCACGTTGACATTCCAATATCGCAATGTATAATAACATAATTGAGGCATTATGAAATATTAAAAAACTAAAATGTCGACTATAGTGAACTTCAGTGACTAGTGGTGTCAGTTTTTTGTGACGCTGCGTTTTTCCCTAACGCGCCGAAGGAAGTAGAACTTAAAAATGACAATTCTCTTATAGCTCATTTGTTACACAGCTCGAGTGATCCCACTCCGCCTCCACCCGATGGGATCGCGTCCTAATTACGACCGAAATAACCTTTTACTGGTTCCGAATCGATTGAACCAGTTTGTGCCCTCTTTGTATACGCAAAAAAGCTGTAGACCGGAGAGAGCCCCCGACCGAAGGCGACGGCCTCGGGCCGGCCCGACCGGGCGAGTACCGCAGCTTCCGCACCCAGTCAGTGGTGAAGGGCGCGCCCTTGGCCATGAGGTCCAGCACGGCGGCCGTGTCGCCCGCGCGCGCCGCCAGCAGCAGCCGCCGCCCCAGCTCCACGCCGCCCAGCCGCGCCTCCTGTCGCAGACCACACTCGTTTCACTAGCGACAGTCTCGAATTCGATTCCCGCTCCCGGCCGCTCCGTGGCGAATTTAACAATTGGCCTTTCCCAGTTTGGATAGGGCCAGTTCGGTCCTGTGGCCGGCTGCCGTCCTATCGACGAATATGTGACCGCAGAACATAGTTGTGTT
The DNA here is from genome assembly GCA_015832385.1 of Elymnias hypermnestra. Taxonomy (NCBI): domain Eukaryota; kingdom Metazoa; phylum Arthropoda; class Insecta; order Lepidoptera; family Nymphalidae; genus Elymnias; species Elymnias hypermnestra. The sequence continues at coordinate 963,657 of JACTOM010000160.1, read as the reverse complement.
TGAGCATTGTGCTGCGCTAAGAAAGAAATCAACTTCAAACAGATCAACATCCCACCGTCTTAGACTGTATTTATCACAATCAAACATCAACAAAATTCATCACTCATAAACTCTTTGAAAAATTTGATCCTGATGAAAGACTGGAGCATACTCTATGTAAAAGCAACCAGAGAAATATTGTGGAGGCAGCCAGCCCGACACACCTCACTTACCCTGCACGACCGTCTCCATCTTAGACTACCTACGTTTCAAAATTGAGCTGTTTCTGTATAGATATCCATAGTATATAAGGTGTATCCATAGAATATTTCTGTTTGATGTATAGTGTATATGGTACAGCAATTGTATTATTTTTTTGCTACAATACAAAGGATAATAAACACTAAAACTTGTAATACTGTTCTGCTCTTTCCTTAATTAAATTACTATTTCATAAATCACACGAACAAGATATTAGTATAGTAAAATACTAATTGAATTTCATATCACAACATGCATTGGTACAATTATACTATACATGAAGTAAAATCAGATATCTCATTGCATATTGACTACTTACAGTGACTGTTTGTGACGATGTCAAGTTAACCACAACATCTTCCTCGCAGAAATCACTGGACATGTTGATAATCCTATGGATTAGTTTAAAACACTTGTAGAATTGTAAAGCAATATAGCAAGTAAAAATAATATTGAATTAACATTTGAAAACGATTCCCTCCTCCTAAAGATAATAAATAAGCAAAATGATATTCCTTACAATGATATTTATATGCTAAAATGTATATCAAACTGTAAATATCTTTGCTCAGTGTAAACGGATGAGCAAAAGTTGAGAGTGATGGTAATACATGTACCATTTCGAATAAGAAGGAATTAAAAATCTAATTTCAATACCAATATTGCGATTTATAATCATTTTTCGAAAACTTTTCTAACTTTGCTACTAGAGCCGTAGAAACAGGATAAGGATATTGAATTCGAGTGCTTCAAGAGTGCACTTTCCACGGCCGATCTCAAACTTCCTTTTCCTGTCGTGGGGCGGAAGTTCGTTGATTAGTCCACAACTCCACAATTGACATTGTTTCTTACAGAAAAAGATATCGCGAAACACTTACCTCACTGTTTCAATGCAGAGAATAAAATTATTCCGGGTAACTTATCATTATTATTTACTCACAATGTAGACGTCAACAAAACTGAGAGTAAATCAAATCTTATAATATACCGCGAAAATAAATGTCAAATATTTTTTTTCAGAAATAATTTGTTTTTAAAAACAAAATAAATCTTCAAGACTTATCTGTTGTAAAAACATAATTACTGGAATAAATTGAAGAATATTTCTTTCAAGCGCTTTTGTAAAATATATTACAGGTTATTTTTAATATTTTTATTAATGTTGGTTAACCTGAGTTCCATAGACAATAATAGTACTGTCCCTTCCAGTTTTTCCTAATTCAGATACATTGCAACAAAAAATAATTCGAGCTATTTTTTTATTATACGTATCTGTAAACGAAATATATTTAAGTGTGCAACAGCATAAAAGTTTCTATCTCAAGTAGTGCTTTGACAAATTTGTGATCTTTGGAGATCAGAAATTTGTCTTACACCCTTAGTGATAAATTAAAAAATAATGTATAACTATGTATGTATAAGGAATTTATTTCCAATAAAGCAGTTATTTAAAATTACGTGTTCGTGTGCCGTTGAACTTTAACTTGCAAGAATGATGCACAAAATAAGTCATTAGAATAGACCTATATACATGAAAAAATTGCTAAAGGGTTAAAAACTTAGAAGGTAATTGTAAAAGAAAAATAAGCAAGTTACACCATTTAAAGACAAAATAAAATATTACTTCCTAAAGAAAAAGTCAATGATTATTGCAAGTCTAAGTACTATCACTAAACTCATGTTCGTAAGAGCGTCGTTGTGTTTAACTTTTAAAGATGTAAACTCGTTTAGAGTTAAAAGTATCAATTTTTTATATAATCTTTAATCCACAGAGTAAGTTATATGAATATCCACGGCGTACTCTATGATCACATATGACGTCATTACCGGATGAAATCTAAGCGCTTATTTTGGTTTTAACAATTACCTGAAATGCAATTATCAATGCCGCGATATACGTTTTGCTTAATAAGTCAATTGGTGTTGATGTTTTGCGATCTCGTATTCAACTGCGTCAGTTTGTTCCCGAGAAGCCGCGATGGTCTACTTGTGTTATTTATGTACGTGTGATATTTACGTGGTGGCCACATCGATTTATTATATTATCTCTAAATCAAGGTATTACATTTAGATTTCAGGATCTATTCCTAATACTGTCAGTAACTACGATGCTGGTATCGTTCTGTTCCACATATTTATTTCAAGTGAGTCAATATTATGTTATCTATTTATTTATATTATTTACATTGCGAAGCAAACAGTAAAAATTACATTATAATATAGAAAATTAGTCGACTGTTTATTTTGCGTACACATAAAAGTAGTTAGACTACACTAAGAATATTAGAGTAGTTTCATATCTAAACTAATATTATAAAGAGGAAACAATTGTCTTTGTATTTAAATATGTATATATGTTTGTAACGTTTTCACACAACAACTACAGATTTTAATTTTTTTCACCAATTGCCTTTTCTCTGAGCGACTTAGACTTTATTACCTTCTCAAAAAAAACAACGCTTCCAGAGTCGAAACTTCAGAACGGAATTATTTTGCTCGGCAAAACAAAATTACGTCAAATGTATAGGGAATTTCCGAGACAATGAAGTTATACAAACAAATTTCTTCTTTAATATTATTGGAAGAAAGTTTAACATTTGGATTGTTGTTTCATTTTAAACAATTTGTAATAATCAAGCTAAAATTACTGGAGCGATGTAAAAATTCTTTCATTGCCTCCTTGAAGTGTAGAATTTTTAAATTTGCTAATGTCGGACATTCTACGTGAATGACGTGTCGGATTTAAAAATGAATTAGTAGATATATATTCGTTGTAAAGTAAAATCTGTATATTGATTAGATTATGAAAGTGTATCTAACAATCATAAAGGAGGTAATTAAAAACCAAGTGAAATGAGACTTTCCACTGCAACGAGATCGGTATCTGCGCGGGTGAAGCCGAGGGGCATTGTTAGTGTATACACGAAATAGGTGTTCCCGGCGCCGTCCAAGTATCACAATACCGTGGGGATATGGTTAAGTCGTTGTGTATCGGATCGAATAGGCGATCGAACTAAAATCGGTCCGGTCGTTTTGGAGTCCATAGCCCACACGCACACAAAGATAAATTTGAAGCATAAACAGAATCCAGTAAATATCAATCCGTGCTTCGGTCGAGGGGTTGTCGAGTGTTTCGGCTCAGGATGTGGCATTGTGCTGGCAGGCCGGGCTGCTGGAGGTGCTGCTGCGCAAGTTCCGCGCGGTGGGCGCCGTGGCGGCGGCTTACGTGGCCTGCAACGTGGCGCTGCACGCCGCCTGGCTGCTGGAGAAGTGGCACGACGCGGAGGCCGTGTCCACCCCCGCGCTGATCGTGCTGTTCACGGCGCAGCGCTGCTGTGAGCCCTCCGCATAACCCCTTACATGTTTTGTTCTCAGAGACCACCGATTGGCGCGTGAAGCGTTTTCTTTTGCAATTTGTGACGTCTTAGAGGCCGACGCGTGCCGCATCACATCCGAGTGTAAACGTTGGTTTAATGCGACCGTGGAAGTTCGTCTAGAAGTTGTAAATGTACCTCAGTGAAAAGAGATGTGAAGGGCCTCGGTGTAAACCAGAAAATAGGATCAGTCTTTGCGAATCTGTGCAATATCAATCTTTCAAGAGAAAATTCTCGCTACAGCGAAAGCTGGACGCAATGCTAGAGGGCATCATTATTGACTACAGCGTGTTATTTGTAATATTTAGGTATTTTGTAATATCCACTCCTGAGAAAACTTATATGACATCTAATTACATTTGTTGGAATACTAATAACTTATCTTTTGCCAAAGCTCGGAAGCCAGGAGCGTTAAGATGTCGAATAGTTCCTTACAAATGATATAAGAATAAAATTAGAGCTTCTAGTGCCACTCGAAGAACAAGTGTTGCGTATGTCCCCAGTGTCCCCGTGGTACTACTTCCTGTCCAAGAGGGCAGCTCTTCGAGTGAGCGACCCGCGCTTCTACGAAGACGTAGACTGGATCAACCAACAACTGCAGTCGCGTTGAGGTCAACTAAATGCTTTTTCAATCAGGGACATTGACGAAGTTCTCAAATTTGTAATTAACCCTCGAGCAATGGCGTAACTTCAGGGTGGCAGAATGCCACGGGCCCCTGGCCCAAGAGGTGTTCGAAGCGCATGGGACAGGACAGGTTAAGCGACTTGCCTATTCTGCCTATTGATAGGTCTATGGCCCGATCTGAACTTTGATTAAGTAATAGAAAGTACGAAAAGAGGTTTTTCTTAATACCTTCTTGAAATGAAATTATTTTTATTCCATCGTAAATGAATGCAGGTTTCGTCACGATGGTGTTTTTTCATCGAATGGAAGAAGAATGTGATGTCTCTTGAAGGCGCGTGGGTACGATGGCGACAGGGAGAGCACTGTTGGCTGAGAAAGCAGGCCTTTGCCCAGCAGTGGGACGTGGGACGTATATAGGCTGGTCAATGTAAATGTGTAAACACATGTTCTTGAAAGTAAAATCGTTATTAGTGTTTGGATAACTACTAATATTAAATTAAGTACGTGACTATTTTAGCGACAGGGCTCCGTCAAAGGATTGGCCTCGGGCCCCGAACGGAAGTTACGCCACTGCCCTCGAGGTGCTTCTAGGGCTATGTTTGTGAATTGATATTAAGATTTCCATCATTCTGTAAGTATTTCTATAATTATGTAATTTATTATAAGCTGTATGATCTCGTGGCCCTTGTGGATAATAAACGTGTACGATGTTTGGGTGTTTCTTATTGCATTACCTCGATTATTTGTAACCTGCTCCGAGTTCTGTTTCGTTGGATGTTGCGGTTATGCTACAGATTGTCCATTTGTCGCGCACATGTTTCATGCAAACTTAATACGGGTTTGCTATGGATGCCATCATCAAAATGGGACCCTACCACAACCCCTCCTTTCGTATAAAAAATAATCCTCAAGATCGGTTCGGCCAGTCGTAAGATTGAAGTAACGACCTTAAAAAACAGACGAATTTATAATCTTCTAGTTTGCAGTCTGTTAAAAACTGTTCAAAACCTATCATTATTATTGGCATGCGTTGCTGTGGCTCAGCGTCGTTCTGTGCAAACGTTGTAAACGGAAGATTCAGACGACACAACGGGAAGTTCCAACGCGGTGGAGACGGTCGAGCTCGCTTCATGGCGTCGTAGGGTTGGAATATTTGCTCCAAAACGATTAAGTATTGAAGGAAGGAATCGTAACAAGTCTGTGTTTATGTCAACGTTATGTTTCAAGTCGATTTTGGTTTGGCCGCCGTTGATTTAAAGCCTCAGCGTCGGCAGGCTCGGCGAACGGAGTTCCTCACGATTGTCGTTCGAAGGTAACGTATCGTCGCTCGTGCGGGTTCACAGAAGTGAAAATGAAAGAGCGTTTTGTTTTGGGAGCGGGTGTTATTCGTGCGAAGCGGTCGCGAGGCCGGCTCACAGCTTGCAGCGGCACAGCGGGCACGTGGTCTTGTGGCTCCTCGCCACCCACTTGCGCTGCAAAACCACGAGGCGTCAACGCGCCGCGCCGCGGCCTCGGGCCGGCGGGGGCCGGGGCGCGGTCGTCCTCACCAGGCACTCGGTGTGGAAGGAGTTGCGGCACGTGTGGCACGCCGCCGACGGCAGGCGGCCCGACTCGGGCTGCAGGCGGCAGTAGCACACGTAGCACTGCGGCGCCGCCGCCACGCGCCCGCGCACCGCGCGCACCCACATGCGCAGCGCGCGCCACAGCTCGCCGCCGCCGTGCAGGTACAGCTCCAGCCAGCGCGCGTCGGCCAGCGGCGAGCCCGGCGGCGAGCGCAGCGCGGGCGCGCGCAGCGGGTGCTCGGCCGCGAAGCGCACGTGCAGCTCCAGCCGCCGCTCCTCCACGGGCAGCAGGCAGCGCACTTCGTCGCGCGCCGCGTGCAGCTCCAGCTCGGCCGGCGCCAGGCGCCGCAGCGGCCGCAGCTGGCGCGCCACCAGCTCGGGCGCCACGGCTGCGCCCACGAGACGCCGCAGCGCCGGGCCCAGCGCCGGCTCGGCGGCGCACAGCGCGCGCGCGCCCTCGCCGCCGTCGGCGCCCAGCGCCTCCGTGAGCGCCGCGCACGCGACGGCGCCCGTCGTGACCGCCCGGCGTTCTGCGGCAAGCCGAGGAAGCTCGACTCAGCTGCCGCGGCCGCCGGCGGCGTTGGCGACGAGCGCTCACCGTACACGCAGAGCGGCGGGGGTCGCCGGAAGGCGTCGCGCGCGGCGGCGGGCAGCGCGGGCGCGTCGCCGGCCGCGAACGCCAACACGGCGCGCGGCAGCGAGTGCAGCGCCGTGGCCAGCAGCGCAGGCGCCAACGCACGGTCTCGCTGCTCCTCCGCGAGCACCTGGCGTAGGTCGCCGCGCGCGCGCCCGCCCTGCCGCAGCAGCGCCACGCCCACCAGCAGGTAGCCCGACGACGCGCCCGTCGTCTCCACGGCCTCCTCTTCGCCGTCGCCCGCCCTGCCGCGACCGAAAACATTTAACGAAACTCACGGGGGAGTCTCAGTCAGATAATCTGTCCGGTTACTAATTAAGCATGCGGGTAAACGACCCCGAGTGTTTCGAGCTGTTGCTATCGCTCTTCTCCTCTCCGCGGCAGTAATGTTCTTTACCTCAGGCTAAGCATTAGACTCCCCAAAACTTTTCTTATCCGCATACCGAATTTTTCCTATCCATCTTCCACACCCGATAAATGGCGGTATATGCTTTCCTCGCTAACTTAAATGTCACAAATCGATAACGGGCACCAGCGTTATCGGTGCGAGAAGGTCCGAACTGCGATCACCAACCCGTCTGCCGAGCGTGGTGATTATGGTAATCCCACGAATGATGACAACAAGGCAGCAATGGCCCCTAGTCCCCGGCAATTCCGCTATTACTAGCTATGGCAGCGGTTACGTTAACGGCGGGGCAGAATTCCTAAGAATCTCCGGAAGAGATTCCGCTGCCAACCCCGACGACTCGACCTGGCAACATGCAACGCACGCACTTTGAGGACCGACGAAAAAATCTTCGAGTCGGAAGAAGCCGTCAGCAAGTTACGCTGGGATATTGTAGGATTATCCCAAGTCCGTAGAGGCGGGGAGGAAACGAGAATGCTCGAATCCGGTAACTTGCTGCTTGTGTTCATTGATTCGGAATACTTTTTTGTTCTATCTCTAACGTTTTCGCATCGGTACGAGCTGTTCATTAATTACAGTTATTGTCGAACTCGACATGCCTCGTGTATAAATGGAAGTTATCATGAGGAAACAAGTGCAATTAGTCAGCATCGATTTCGATTCTGAACCCTAGTCGTTTCGGACGAAGCACAAACGGGCCACACGTACGGCGAGCGCAGCGCGGGCGCGGCCAGCTCTCGCAGCGCGTCGTCCAGCAGCGCGTAGCACCCCATGGTGGGCCGCGGCGCGCCCTCGCGCTCGCTCCACGCGCGCAGCGCCGCCTCTGCGGAGAGCGGACAGCCACGTGCGGTCAGTGCGGAGGCGGGGAGGCGGGAGAGGGGCGCGCGGCGGCGCGGCGCTCACCGTCCTCCTGCAGCAGCGGCTCCGCGACGAGCTCCAGCGCGGCGGCGGCCAGGTACTCGTAGGCGTGGTGGCGAGCCGCCCGCAGCGCCCGCGCCGCCGCGCGCCCCACGTCCGTCGCCGACAGCGCGCCGCGTCCCGTCGCCCAGCGCAGGAGCGGCGCGGCGGACAGCAGCGCGCCGATCGTGGCCACCGCGCCGAACGACACGTCGCGGTCGCTCTCTGTCGAGGTGTGCGCCGTGAGTAGCGGCGACATCTTCGCGCCCGGCGCCCGTCGACCCGCGCGGCGCGCCACCCACCGAGCACGGTGTGCAGCAGCGCCACCAGATGCCGCTGCACGTGCGGCGCGAAGATGTCGCCCCACTCGGCCAGCAGCGCGGCGCGCGCGCCCGCCGCCCGCAGCGCCGCCATCGCCGCCGTCACGCGCTGCAGCAGCCGCACGGCGCTGCGCAGCAACGTCGCCACCTGCCCGTTCACAACCGCGGTTCCTTATGGTGGCCATTTCTTTATGTACTAAACAGTCGTCAATCGACTAGCCTATTATTCACCCGCCGCATCATGGGGACAAATCGAGTCGAGCGAACTCCGTCTCCGCGGGGTGGAGCTGCTCATACGCTCGATCGACAATATAAAAACTACTATTTCACGAGGCTCTCGACGTCCAGCTCGTCGACGAAAATTCGTCTGACAATGAACAATATAACGCAGAATAGTGAGGAGCGTGGCTCCGGGCTCACGTTGACGCAGTCCCAGCGCCGGGCGGTGAGGCGCACGGACTCCAGCACAGAGCTCAGGGTGATGTTGACGAAGTCCCAGTGGCGCTGGGGCAGCAGCTCGCCGCGTAGCGCCACCGCGTCCGCCAGGAAGTCCACGACGGCCGCGTTGCTCATGACGTGCGCCCAGGGCGCTTGCGACAGCTCCCTGCGCGATGCCACCGTCACTCCGTCGTCGTCGGTCATATTTTGAAGGCGAAGCTTTTTTAAGTGCACCGTTTCGAATGAGACTGAACCGTTGCGCTCATGTGAGCACTCGACTCGACGAAATAGAGAAGCACGGTCGACCCGTTACTGCTAAACTCCTTCCGTGACCATCGCATGAGATAATTATAATAAAGTGTAAGTTACATACATACATGGCATCACGCCTCGTTCCCTCCGTGGTAGGCAGAGACAACATCCTTCCACTTGCCACGATCCTTGCATATCTCCTTCGCTTCTTTCAATCTCATTAAACCTTTCATACAAGTTCGTCGGTTTAGAGTACTCTTGACCTGGCCCTTATTTAAAATGTCCTGGATTTGGTCCATAAACGTTCGCCTCGGTCTTCCCCTTCCAACTTTCGCATTCACTCTTGACTCATACATACTTTGTCACTCAGTTTTAATCCACACATGCTTCTCCACGTTCTCATCTCTACCGCATTTATTTTACTTTTGTGATTCTTCTGCAATACCCAACTTTCACTACCATACATACACACTATTTCTCACTCTGTCACTCAGTTTTAATCCACTCATGCTTCTCAACGCTCTCATCTCTACCGCATTTATTTTACTTTTGTGATTCTTCTGCCATACCCAACTTTCACTACCATACATAAGTGTTGGCACCAACACTCCAGCATGCACTGCCAGTCTAGCCCTTTGAGACACCATCTGGCTATTCATAAAAGCATGCAGAGCACCATTTACCATATTCCCTGCATTCACTCTCCTTTCGATATCACTTTCACATGTTCCATCTTTTGTAAATTTAGATCCCAAGTATACAAATTCTTTCACCTCTTCCACTTGTTCCCCATCTATCAAAATATTGCCATTCATCATAGATTCATCTCGTTCAAAAAGCATAACTTTCGTTTTGTTTACATTCACTTTCATTCCTTTCCCTTTCAAAGCTTCATTCATAATATTTAGCATCTCCTGAAGCTCGTTAGCGGATGACGCAAGTATTACTTGATCATCAGCGTAGAGTAAACATTTGATGAGTAATTCATTCATTCTTAACCCATACATACATTCTTTTAAATCTGTCAAACATTTATCCATGAAAAGGTTGAACAGCCATGGTGACGCAACACATCCCTGTCGAACACCTCTTTCGACAGGAAACCACTCCGTGTACGCTCCGTTTATTCTGACACAGGCACTAGAACCCTCATAGAGAGACTTCAATGCTTGGATCAGACAACCGCTCACCCCATACGTAGATAACGTTGACCACAGCTCATTCCTCACCACTCGATCATAGGCCTTTTCTAAATCTACGAACGCGCAATAAACTTTTTGGTGTTTAGCCAAACATTTTTCAGTTATGCACCGTAAAGAAAAGACCTGATCCGTACATCCCATTCCTCTTCTAAATCCCGCTTGCACGTCCCATATTTTCCCATCAGTTTCATTAATCACCCTTTCAATTAATATCTTTGCATACAATTTGCCGACGACACTAAGAAGGCTGATACCGCGGTAATTTTTGCACTCCTGCTGTGACCCTTTTCCTTTATATAGAGGGACAATTACGGCCTTGCTCCAATCTCTTGGGACTTGACCTTTCTCCCAGCATATATTGAAAAGGCAGTACAGCTGAGCTACCACAATCCCGCGGCCAGCCTTCAGCATCTCGACTGACACTCTGTCATACCCAGCAGCCTTACCTGATTTCATACCTTTTATCGCTTTCATGATGTCATCCATACTAATCTCGCTATCACTTGTCTTACATTCATTGCTATCCGCAGAGGCCATATTTACCTCTGCTTCATTTCTTTCAAACAAACTTTCAAAGTGATCCTTCCATCTCTTCAATATAAGTGTAAGTTTACGAATAGAAATTAAAGAAAACAATGCGCTATAGTCCACACGACTGCAATTATTCTCCTTCACTTCGTCTAGATGTACGCAGAAGGCGCGTGACGTCATTTAGTGTATGTGTCACGCGCTGGCTATGAGATGAAGAAAGATAGGAAATGTGCGCGCGCATCGCTCTCTCTCGCAACTCGTTCATCTGCCCTAACTCACATCTCCCTCTCAACTTCCGTCCGCCTCGCCCAATAGTCGCGCATAAAGCGGGTTACTTGGAATTCGTGCGTCATGAGCGCGAGCAGCGTTGGGCCAGTCGCGTGGCGGGCACCTGTCGAACAGCATGAGGCGGTTGTGGTCGTAGTAGGCGTCGAGCACGGGGTCGGGGTCGCCGAGCGCCGCGTGCGCCGCGTGCCGCAGCAGCGCCGCCTCCAGCGCGGGGTCTTGGGCGTGCGCGCCCAGCGCCGCGCGCAGCATCACCGCATAGCGCGTGTCGTGGTCGCGCGCGGCCTCCGGGGAGTACTTCGCCTCCGCCTGCGGACGTGCGCGGGTGCAACGAAACTTAGGATCTCTACTAGCGGTTCGAGTAAGAGGAGTACGGCGCCGCGGGCCCATAACTTCAAATAAGCGCCAATGTTACGATTGCAACACCTGATAGTAAATAGTATGTAACTATTCCGCGGAGGGATCGATTTATACAATTCTAAATTCCCCAAATTCAGTACTCAAAAGATATGCTCGAAGTGAATGAAATGTTGGGCCGTCGCTCGGCGCGCGGACTGACCTGCAAGGCGAGGTAGTGCGCGGAGTTGACCACCACTTCGTGCAGAGTCGCGAAACCGAATAGCTTCTTCCAGTGCTCTCCTTCCGAGAGATATTTTTCTCGTGCGTTTTCGCCTTCCGGCGCCGACTCGACTTCCGTCTCCGCAGTCCCCGTTTTCGTATAACCTTCGAGATGTTTATCTTCTTTCGTCGCTGCATCTTCGACGTTCGTGCGCTCTTCGGGGTCGCGCCGCGGCGACGTCGCCGTCGGAACGTTTTGTGACGGTTCCGATTCGACGGATTCGGTCGGCCCGGCCGCCTTCCGCTCCGTTTCCGGTTCGGAGAGGTCGTCATCGTCCGAGAGCGCCGCGCCGCCCTCGAAAATATCTCTATCGCTCTCCATTTCATCCGTCTCGATGACGGCGGGCGAGTCGCGGGATCCGTCGACGGCGCTCGCGGCGGCGCCGTCGCCCGCAGCCAGCTCGGCGAGCTTCAGGTGGAACAGCTTCCGCGCGAAGGGCCAGTACAAGCCCTCCTCGGCGGGCGACTCGCCCAGGCGACGAGAGATCTCGTCCCTGCTCTCCTGCGACAGGTCGGCTAATATATCGTTCAATACGGAGTCCATTCGTTCTTTAGTCTCTTTGATGACATCATAATGAGGCCACTGGAATAGAAACAAATGTCTATTGAACGTCACGCGTGCGACGATATCAACGGGACAAGGGCGCGGCACTCACGAAGGCGTAGTACTGGTCGAGCGTGTGCAGCACCGCGTACTGGTACAGCGAGCGGCGCAGCTGCCGCCCAAAGCGGCCGAGGCCGGGCGGCGAGCGCTGCGCGGCGCGCAGCCAGCGCCCGCGGAACAGGCTCGCGCGCGCGAACGGCGCCAGCTCGGCGAGCGTCAGCTCCCGCGCCGCGGCGCCGGCCTCGGCCGCGATGCGCCGCACCGACTCGTCGCCGCCCGCGAAGGCGGGGCTCACGGCGCCGTGCACGAAGTCGCAGCGCAGCGCGCACAGCTCGGCCGGCGCCTGCGGCGCGGCGCGCTCCAGCTCGGCGAGCGCCTCCTCGGCGAGCGAGGCGACGTCGTCGGCGCCCTCGCCCGAGGCCAGCACGTAGGGGCAGAAGGCCGCCGCGGCCTCCACGCGCTCCGCGTCCAGCGTGTCCGCGCTGGAACGCACGCGGTACGGTTCAATCGAAGAATAAAAAATAGGGCAGTCTCCTAAGGAGTTTGCGATTTGACGTTCGTAAAGCGTAATACAGATGATACAGATGAATCGAAAAACATAAATCGATTTTAAAATCGCTTGCAAAATAAAATAAATGTAACATATTTATATATCGCCGGGAATGAGAATTCGAATACCGTCAGGGCCGAGTGGTCTTCGACTGATTAGTTTTATTTATCGATTTCATAAGTCTGATCTTTTACATTTTCGAAACGAACATTGCCTTACATCATAAGATTAAAGCGGCGTTCGTTGCGTTTCTGAGTGGAAGACAAGTCCCGCAGTTCACGTTTTGAATCGAAAAAGAAACACCCCACGGTCGTGCGATGTGCGAAGCGACCTACGACGGATCGGTTTCGTCACTGCGAATAGGTGGCGAATGGGTGGCCGCGGTCGAATGTGTACAACGGTCGTGGCGCGCGAGCCGAGTCGGCACCTATGAAGGCAGGCAACGAGCACCACACGCGGCAGCGGCTCGCACACCACGATGACCCGAGACGCCCTTCCACACCGACCTCTGCAGCGGCTGCGCGGTGAGCTCGCGCAGCGCAGTGCGCTGCAGCCGGCGCCGCTCGTCCGGCGCCAGCGCGGCCAGCGCAGCGAGCCACGCGGCGCGCGCCGCCGCCGCCACCCCCGCCATCTCCGCCACCTCCGCCCCGCGCTGCGTGCCCAGACCCGATTAGGACTCAATTCGCTAGGACATTTCATGGGACCTCCCCGATTCAAAAAGTACTCCCTCGAATATTATTATTACTATTGTCTTTTGTTTGTTTTGATAAAAAGTTGACTTCTATACAACATATTCACAGAATGACATTACATGCTTGGAAGTTCATTGGTTTTGTGAAAAGGATATGTAAAGAGTTTAAAAATCCCAAGTCTGTTCTAGTTTTGTATAAGTCCCTTATAAGAAGTAGTCTGGAGTCGGCGATCCCCATTTGAAACCCTTTCTATAAAACCCACGGCGACAGAATTGAACGCGTGCGACGTAGCTTTACCAGGTTTCCGGCTTTTATGGACAAAGCTGTCCCTACCGTGCAGACTATCGTACCAGATCATCTCATTTCAACCTTAGTTCTTTAAAAACAAGACGTAATCCAAAATCTGTCCCCATCGACCATATAAATATATTTAATTTCGTACTTTGAACAGACTCATAGAAACATACAACGTAGTGTCATGGAAAGGTGATATTGACATTCTCCGTTGTGACGATTATTTGAAATTGTCAAAATTATTACGGACCTTCTCCGTATTTAGGTTTAGTTTTAGACTAATTTACATTATCGTTTGTTATTTTTTGCCCTACTTTATTTGCATGTTCTCATTTCTCTTTTTCTTTTTGTTTATATCACACTTAATTTAATTTAATTTTATATTCCATAGTGGCGTATACACCTGCAATGGCGGGTCATACCGAACCATCTTATTCTGTAAATTTATAAGAATGTCTAGTGACAAGTCGATGGTGTATCTTTCTCTAAATAATAAATAATTAAATTTGTTATGCTGTTACCAACTGGAACGTTATTTATGTTTAAGTTATATTTTATACCTAGTTTTAATGATAACAACTATTATTATTTTTGCGCATCCACTAACGACTTTTCTCACACCTGAAAGGTCGGCCGGTAGACAAAGCTTTATAGCTTTAAGCCTGTGATTTGCACTTTGCAAGTTTATTTGTTTCTTGTTTAACGACGCTATAATTGTTGAATAGATTTGGCTGACATTTGAAGTGCAATATATGCTTTTGTGTCGAAACATAGGACACATTTTAACCCTGACGCGGACGGCGTCAGATTGTATCGAGTAATAAGAGTGTAAGAGTGCGGCCTGACGTGGTGCAGCAGCAGCCGCAGCAGGGCCAGCAGCAGCGGCGCGGCGTGGCGCTGCGCCGCGACGCACACGGCGGCGGCGCGGGAGGCGCGGGCGGCGCAGCCGGCGCGCGGCGGCTGCAGCCACTCGCAGGCCGCGGCCACGGCGTCGCGCACGCTCGCCGCGCTCACCGGCGCCTCTGCGACCGACGGCGGCGGCGTGAGTGAGTGGGCCGGGGCAGGGTGACGGCAACCCGACCGGAACTTTACGATCGAACAGTACTGAACAGCTCAGCACCTTTTAAAACCGAGTCGTCGTATCGTTAAAGTAGTACGCCGCCAGCTACCGAGTGACGCCTCGGGTTCACGTTGCCATTGACCATTTACCATCACAATAAATTAATAGTACCAATTACAAATCGTAAAAGAGCAGTTGTTGTTCAAGCGTAAACATATTCTTTCATTGACTTTTCATTTGAGCGCTCCGTGATTTTAACCAAGTGACCCTCCACCACCGACTGCTTAAACGGGTCGCCGGTCTCACCGCCGTCGTCGCGCGGCGCGAGCGCTCGCAGCAGCAGCGCGTGCGCGGCGTCGTCGTCGGGCCGCGCCGCGAGCGCGCGCACGGCGCCGTGCACCACGGGCCCGCGCAGCCAGCGGTCCGCGCCCGACGGCCGCCCCAGCGCCGCGCGCAGGCACCACTGCACCACCACCGGCGAGAACTGCGAACGCGACGCTGTTGTAGACCACCGCGCTGCGCACCATTCCGACGAATTTAGTACGCGATTCTCCGGGTGCGCCGCCGGCGTACCTGCTGGAAGGAGTCGAACACGCGCTCCCGCTCGCCCTCCGGCAGGCGGTCCATCAGCAAGAACGTCGCGTCCACGAGCGCCTCGCAGCGCGTGTCGTCTGCCAACAGCCAGCGCCGCGGCACGCGCTCGTACAGCTCGAGCGCTGAGGCGGCGCCCGCGTGCCGTGCCAGCGCCGTCCACAGCCGTTCGTCGCCGAACTCCACCAACAGCACCAGCAGGCGCGGCGCGACCTCCCGGACCGCCTCCGTCGCCCCGGCGAAGTCGAGGTAGGCGCAGCACGCGCCCTGCACCGCCTCGGCGAAGTTGTGCCGGAACTGCTCCCGCGCGGCGGCGTCGGGCCCCTCCTCCGTCTCCGCCTCGGCGTCGTCTCGGTCTTCCCTTCGGTCCTCGAAAGTCACGCGAAGCTTCCTCGCGCTCGGGGCGCCGAACTCGGAGTTCAAGGTCTTCAAGAACGCGACTTGCGAGTCCAGGACGCGGGCGACGTCGGCGCCGTCCGCGGCGAGGCGATCGAGCTGCGCCCGCAGCGTGGCGCCGACGTTTTGCCAGAAGTTCCTGACGAGCTGCGCAGACCGCTCGCCGGGCGCCCGCAGCCAGTGCGCCAGCAGCCGCGCCATCTCGGCGACGGAGGGGCGCGCCGCGTCGCCGCCGGCCAGCGTGGCCTCGAGCCAGCGGCGGTGCGCGTAGGTGGCCGCCTCGGCGGCGTGCGGCGACGGCAGCGCGGCCACGGCCCGCAGGCACTCGCTGGCGGTGGCCTCCCAGCGCCGCCGCTCGCTTCTGCAGGGCGGCGCGCTTTTAGCACCCCACCTGCGAAGGGGCGTTCGGTTCCCGACGAGACGCTCGAACCCGATCGGGGCCCCACTTCGTCGCCCCGCACCACGCATCGCTGCGACGTAGGCGTACCCGCCGTAGATGCCGTCGAAGAAGTCGACGAGGAAGTCCTTGGTGAGCAGGTCCGGCGGCAGCGCGGCCAGCAGCGGCGCCACGCAGTCGCGCGCCGCCCGCCCCGCGCCCCACGCGCCTGCACACAACGCACACGCCGCACTCGATCAGCGCTACGTCGCAGGGGGGGGGGGGGGTCGCTGTGGGCTTATTTATATTTATATCATATTTATGTAAAACAATATTGTTTTGTTTGAATCTGTCGTGCGCCGGCGCGGGCGACGCGAGATCGCTATAATTTATTGTTCGGTGACAAAATGGATAAAAATAAAAACTATTTAACCGGTCGCTCCGATTTTTGGTCCCCCGCCCGCCGTACTCCGCGCACCAGTAGTACGAAACACTCGTTACACTGAAACGCTCAACATTTTCTTAAATTTTCACGATACACATTTTACTATGTCTCTAAATTGAATTTCAATCGTACCGTTAACGCAACCGGTACGTTTTTTCATAGTGATTATAAACTCGTGAAATGCGGCGGTTAATCGGCGTCAGGCCCGACGAGGACTCGCCGAGCCGTTTACTGGCAAGGAGCAGCCGCGAAATGAACCGGTTACCGTTTTGCACCATGTCGAGGAGGCGGGTCAGCAGCAGCTCCGTCTTGTCCACGTGCGAGTGCCACGACTGAAATGTACGATGTCTGATCAAACCGAATAGATGCATATGCATGGTGTCGCATCAATTGTAGTTCGACGTGGATGTCGTATACCATTGGTGTTTTAACACTAAAAACTTACAAGGATTTGAAATGATTTAAACTCGCCAAGGATCGAACGCTAAACCACAATAGGCACAGCACCATCTCATCGTCGACCAAAATCGAAAGACCAGATATATTATTTATTGAAAAATGAAAAGAATTAATCCTATTTTTAGCTTTAATAATTAATTATAGAACACTATAAGAAATGAATTCTCTTTCAAATTTATTGCAACCATTTTGAATGATTAAAATGCAAATCTTGGCTTTTCACCAGTCAGGCAAAACTTCTTTATAATGGGAAATGCACTGAATTTGTTGAAGGCGTTTCTCTCACATTTCTAAACCACAAATAAGAGCATTTGCTCGAATGATGTCTACAGGAGGCTAATTTGTGTTTCATCCAATGGCAATGTATCCCTTGTCTCATACTTTTTACTTTGGTAAATCGTAACACATAGGCCATCTGCAGCGATTCTTGCCAATGTTGAAATTTGAGATCGATTCGTATCGGGCGTACGGTTTATTCGTCTCGGTTACACGGTGACTCTCGTTGCTCGTCGCATTCTGACGCGTAGCTTCCACTTCATTATTTTCCAAGTAGATGTAACAGTAAAGTGATTTATATAATGACGGCCAGCTCTGGATTCAATGCGGGTGGGCAACCGCGCGCACCCAGGACTTCCTCAGGACGTTTTCCTTCATCGATAGCAAGAGGCCGCACACACACTGAACAAGGAGAGGAAAACTGCTCAACATTACACACCAATCGGTTCACAGGGAACCGTAGCGCGGTCGGCCCGGGGCTCGAAGCGCGATTCTCCAACGCGTTGGGATACATGACTATTGTAATGAAACAGGGCGGTAGTGTATGTGATGTGCTCCACCGACCGGCACGTGAGTGGCGAAGGCCAGCAGGGCCGCCCAGCGCGCGCCGCAGCCGCCGTTGCGCTCGGGCGCCGCCAGCAGCGCAGCCGCCAGCTGACGCAGCTGCGCAGCGGACAAGCGGCCGGCGCAGCGGCCCACCAGCGCGCCCGCTGCGCAGTACCACGACGACCTGCGCCAGAGCCTCGTTGGCGACGGTGGACGGGGAGGCGAGGACGCCAGTACGAAGCGCAATCGACTTGTTTCGTCATACAATCGTAAAATAACGGCATTTATATCTCATACTCTAAAATTCCAATTGAGTGGGAGTTATTGTCAGTGACTAAATAAAGTGATTACAATTCTGTCAGAGTAATGGAAGTGACTCCCGCAGCCCGTTAGCCACATGTGCACGGCGCAATCGAACAAATTTTCATATCTAATACATGACAAACGTTTGATTTCCTTTCAAATATGATTCGGTTCGATCGCAACGTGTGAGAATTCGTGTTTTGTGACGTTTTGCCGTTCCGCAGCGTCGATTTCTCCCTTCTGTCCCGCTCCCCGGAGCAATAGGAGCACGTTACGCGCTCTCCGTGCGCATGCCCGTTTGCATCACAGCGCCTCACCGCACGGGGTCCGCGGGGCTCCTGGCGAGCGTCCAGAAGCTCTTGAGCTGCAGCAGCGGCGCCAGCAGCGCCCACAGCCAGTCGTCGTGCGCGGCGCCCAGCCCGGCCAGCACGAAGCCGAGCGCGCGCAGGCTGCCGCCCAGAACGCGCGCCGTCTGCAGCTCGCGCTCCTCCTTCTCCTCCACCCTGCAACCGTCGTCGCCAGGCTCACGCATCGTTAGGCACGTATAAAATGACATAACAAATAATAAATACAAAAAACAGTACTTTTTAGTGATCATGGCCTCGGCATTTCCGGTGAGGTTGTCGATCAGCAGCGTCATGATCTCCGTCTTGCAGAAGGCCAATACGTCCCGCAGCTTCTCCGCCGGAAACGTGTTCTGTGTGGTGGACACGCCAATATTGGCCCATTAACCTTACACTGCCGGGCATGAGTTTCCTCGATCACAGGGTTTTTAGACTATAGACCCCCTACACTGTTCCGATGTGGGTCGGCAGGCACCCATACCTCAGCATTGTTTCCGCGACATGCAGGGTTCCTTCAACGCAAAGCACAATGGTGATTTCTCATAACAATTAAGCACGAAGGTACCTTTTTACAAAGATCTTAGTGCTATCTGTTCAGGATTTGAATCCGCGGCCACTTTAGACGAAAATCCACGCGTCTCAGCGCTAGGCCACCGTGGCTCGAGGCACACAGACTGTTACGTAAATTACCCTTCGGGGCGTGGGCTAAGGATTATGGCCGAATTTCTCAGTCGGGCACGGACGGCCGGAGGGTGCGAACGCGATTAGTCGCGCGGTTCGTCGGAAGGTGTAGGAGTCGGAGCTGCGGGCACCTGCAGGAGCTGCAGCGCGGCGAGCGCGGCGGGCCCGTGGTCGTCGTGCGCGGCCAGCAGCCAGGCGGGCAGCAGCCGCCGCAGGTGCGGGGCCACGCGCCGCCCGCACGCGCCCACCACGCGCGCGTGGCACGCCTGCACGATTCGTCGGTAATGCTCATTCTTAAAGAATATCATCGTTTAACACGTTCTTTTAATGAATACAATTAGTCAAGCTCATTTGTTTAACTCAATTTTGTCTCTGAATTTAAAAAGTATGAACAATTTTAATTTTATATTTTATGAAAATAGTAAAAAATTATTTTACTAAAATCTCTGACTGACTAACAACAATGAAATGAATTGAAGTATTTTGTTAAAATGTGACAATGTCACCTGAGTGGCCTCTCGCACCCTGCGATCGGGGTCCATGGTGAGGAAGTGGTAGTGGTGTGCCCAGCTGGGCAGTGCTGCTACCACATCATCTACATCGCCCGTCTTCACTAGCTCATTGAATTCCTGCAAAGCCTGGAACATTGATGCAATACATGGTTATATTTGTAATTAAACAATAATGTACTTTGCATAATGGCATATGTTGCAGGGAAGCTTATAAATTTAATCATGGAAACCTTCTACATAATTTTGTTTAGTGGTAGTCAACAAACCAATTAGTCACTACCTCTTTTAGGTTCTGGTTCAATGACGACGATGATGATGATGATTATGATGTACCTATCTTTAAATTGTAACTTTGTATTAATTTATTTACGATGGTAGCCACTGGTACATTGAAATTCTTGAGCGGGTTTTGACCTACTTTTCGTGATATACTTCATCTGCCTCAATTTTATTGGATTTAAGATTGAAATTGGTTTCAAAGTAAAAAAGACACAACACTAACAGAATATTGAATGAAAAATGGCTAAATATAAACATACAATTGTTCAGGCAGCTCTAAAGTTATAAGAGGACATGTCGATAAACTAAACTAAAATTTAACAAAACTTTATGAAACTTCACAACAGATATATACAGTAGTATAGCATACAGACTTGTTATATGTTGGATAATTTTATATTGAAGCAGGCTTTTACAGCACTTTTGAATCATAACAATATAAATTTATTTTATTTTACAATGCAATCTACCTTTGTTTTAGTAACTGGGTCCTTTTTGTTGAACTTCTTAAAGCACACCAAATATTCAGCAGTGAGTCCTTGGTCTATCGCAGGGGTTGCTAGTGTTGGGAAAACAGCAGGCAGCAACTTTGCCGTACTGACCCCCAGTAGGCTGGAAGGGTCGAGCTGCGATGTGTTGTTTAGCAACTCTGCACTGCGGCCGCTACTTGATGGCTGGAAATATTACATGTTTCTTTGCATCATGACTTTTAAGAAACTATAGGAAGATGCATGACAGTATTTCATCAACACCAATTTCAACATATAACTTGCTGCTTTTCACTGCTTTTGAAAGATGCCTTTGCAGGTTGTACAATATTATTAAGCCATGGTTGAAAATAAGAGCAATATGTGTGATATACAAATCAGGATCATGTGCTTCTCTAAACACAAAATTCAAAGAGAGATTGAGTCTTACAACACCCCTTTAATACACATTTTTATGATTCAATATAAGAAAAGAACAAACTTATTTCATTACATTTTTTATTTCTGTTCAATTGATTCATCATAATTGTCAATACTAGTAAAATAGAAGTTAATTAAGCAATATTACTTTTGGTAAATAATATGTGAATGCTAATAAAATATTTGATTAAGTGTTTTTCACAATATGAACAATAGTTATAGCAATAACTAATAAATACTTGACTGTGATAAACTTGAAATGGGAACTTTTAGTATAAGAAAAAAATACAAATTTGAAAAATAGTTTTAGGTTAAAAAGTTCACATATTATCTACAGGGCAAATATAGCACCAAAATCTGCTCCTGATTTGCCTCTACGAAATAGTTTTAGTAAAAATATATAATAAACAACATACGACCTGGGCCAAAGGTATTGTGAGGAAAAAAATAGGAAGATCAGTGTATTTAATAAACCTAGATAGTAATATCAAGGTGAAAAGACATTTAAATCAAATGTGTAAATGGGAGGGAGGGAATGTCATGATGATGGAAAATCTAAAAGATAGTGACACAGTTTCACAGGGATTCTCGCCTCCGGTAGTTCTGGACGTCCAACCCAGAATTAATTCGGACTCTTCAACCCTTAGATTTAAGTGTTTAATATTGGTGTTATTTAGAAGGAAGTAGGTAGCGGAAAGAAATGAACGGCGGTTGCATCCACCATATTGCAGTGTACAATACAGTGAATTATGAGTGACACATTGTCTTTTATTTAATCCATTTTATTACCGAAATAACAATAATATTATGAAATATGTTAGAGATTATTTAAAACAAATATTGTTTGAGCTTGACTCCACTCACTTCTTTATAATGAAAATCACTTTTTTTATTGCTTACAGGTTAGAGCATGTCCATGATACAGCTAAAGATGGAAGAGTGCAAATCTGGAAAGAGCCACTTTATCTCTTATGGTATGTACATAGCATCAAACTGAAACACATATTATTGGTCAGTGGCATTTCTTTGCTGGAATGGTGGTAACAAACCTTGGCCCAAGTCTCCGACCAGTCAAAAGTCAAACAAATTATAAAATACGATTTCCTATATTTATCCTACTGGGAATTCAGGCCCCAGAACATCTGCTATTGAGGCAAGTACTTGCATCATTAAGGCAACAAGGCGCCAAACCAGCCGTTTCTTGTTGGTTTCTTCCCGGTGGAAACAACTGTCCCGTAATTCCTTAGCAACGTGCCCGTTAGTATCACATTATTGTGGGTTCAAAATCATAATTTAAGCTACAGAATAATCTAGTTATTTCTTTTTCAAAATGTAATAATACCTCCGCACTAGGTTATTGCGCCATGTAAACACTTACCCTGACATTATTTTTAGTTCGCTGTTGCTTCGATTTTCCACCCATTGTTATATCATTGATGCCGGTTGTGATAATGTAACTATTTGCTACATATGTTTGATGAAAATCATATTAAGGAAAAATTACGTGATTCTTGGAGATGTTATGGTAGTTAGACATTGACTTAATGTCGGCTGTCGATGTGTCAACTTCAAATATTGACATTACACAAGGTGATTTTTCAAATTAATCCTTTAAGGGGAGAGGTAAGGGTTTTAGGCCATACAGTTTGTAGAATCCCGGTAGATCCATAATGTCCTAATTTTAAATTTGTGACCCGTATACTTACTCTAAATAATTTTCGTTTCCTAGCATTGCCTATCTATCTATTCTCAAGATGTCTGTTATATATAATTAAAGGACATAGGGTAGAAATTAATACCATATCTCCCAGGGATACATATTGTTAGCGGACGTTTGACATAGAGAGGCGTACTGTATGTTAATCACAAAATACTAAGTGTTTTAGACTTTAATGTCATTTTATTTGGGTATTGAGTTATCTTTGATGTATATAAATGAATCCTTACATATCCTGTTACTCGTATCACATCATGCCTTTTTTAGTGTCAGTCCCGTCCCTCTTGCGCCAAAGCTTGAGATTTATCTAATTATACACTAGCTACAAAGTTCACAGATATATAACCCATACCTTGATTGAGACAGGATGACATTATATACAAGGTGTTAAGTCACCGCTCCCGAAAACGAAGACTGACGATAGTACCTACTAATGACACCTTTGATGGTGGGACGAAAATAAATCGATCTTGATAAAAAAAAGGTATATATAGATCATGAAACAGATAGTAACAGTATCGCAACTTTGTGTAGATATCCTTGACATATGTGATTAAGTAAAGGTACTACAAATCCCGCCATTGACTAAATTAAAGTTGTAAGAAATGCTAAATGTTTGATGCATCGTTTGTTAAACAAAAAATCTGTTTAGCGGCATTCATCTGATTCACCTAATGATAAATACGTCACCTAACACTATGCTGGTGAAAATTACAAGTTCTGTCTTTTTTCAGACTAATACAATTACTTCATTGTTTTTAATTTCATTCTTCGCGAGGTTTCAACACAGCAATTGCAAGACTCTGTTCCATAAGATTTGTATAAAACAATTTAAGGCAATTTTAGAAAAATATTTATATTTGTTAGAATGGTTTTGTGTTTACATGCAGAAAAACCAGAATATATTTATATGTGCACGTAATGTCGGCTACAACGGCCTAGGTCATGAAGAGCTTAGTCGCATGCGGAGAAGGTATTATCGAGCACTGGCGTACGCGCAAACAAAAACTATCTATTCCTTCACCGCTAAAGAAATCCAATGTCAGCCGTGAGCCAGCGCACAGCTTCAACCACATGAATTAACTGCAATGGATGTTGATATTCTGCGCATATCTTTATGGGATTCGAGCAGTATAAATGAAAGAAGTGCTGTTGCATTGAAATGTCAATATATATATTTAATATTCATAAATTCAATATACATTATAATATCAAGTAAAATGAATTACTATAATTTATATAGGCAATATTTTAACACATGTTAATCTATGGTTAAGTTTAACAATCTAGAATTACTTACCCTAACGAGTGGCCGACAGCTCGCGAGCCGTCGCCGCCATCTTTAACAAACACGGATATATGGCGATAGGAATTCTCTCTGGCCTCTGGCCTCGCAAATGTGGCGATCTGCAGTTCGCTCCACGTTCATTTGCACTCGCAGAGGGACACATTTCCGAGACCAGGTCGCCTACGTAAACTATTCACGAAGGAGACGTCTCCTCGCAACGATTGAATTGCACGAGAAATTAACTAAACGACGCCACAGTACGAGATGCCCGATTAAAGATTTACATTTCGTATTTATATCATTTAGTCGAAGCTTTAAAAATATTTTTGGCACGAAACTTAAAAGCTAATGATGGGATATTTATATATTACAGTGTTCCGCATCACATGTTACCGTAACTAATCTTTGGTTCGTCTAGCCCACCGCTGATCTGCCGGAGCACGGCCTCGCCGGCACCGCCGTCCACGCGTCCCTGCAGGACCTCGCGGCCTCCGCCCGCCGTCCCGCGGGGCGCGCGCGTCGCGGGCGGTCGTCCCGGCCGAGCGGCCGCCGCTCGTGAGCGGGTCTTAAAACTACAATTTATACGCGATAAAATATGAAACATTCGAAACAGGGTCGCTTAATCCGAATACAATATTCATTTTACAATAACTATAGTTAATTTAATTACATGTTTTGTTCGCTTTCGCGAGATAATTCTATATTATAGCAGAATACTGACAGGAGTCGAGATCGGCGTCTTGCGAGAGCCGGGCACTCGCCAGAGGGTCGTGTTCTGAAGCGGGAGCGCGTCACGTCCGCAACCCGCATAAATGCCAACCACCGACGCATGCATCGGGAACCCACCGTCATCTCAACGATGAACTTCGGCCGCATGAGCAATAAACTATCTAATCATTCATATGAAACAAACACGAGACACGAATTAAAAGTGCCCCTTTTAACCCAACGTTTCAAAGGCACTCCATATGGCGTTCTTGTCATCACTGTCGCTGCAGAGATGAAGGTGGTCGGTGCCCTCTGGATTTCGCAAGCCGATCCGCCCCGACACCAACAACGCGACATATTGATTGTGCTAAACGAGTGAAGCGCACCGCCCCAACTAGTTTACGTAATTCGTTGATTAGAAACCTTTACAGATCAATTGCCCTACTTACAATTACGAGTGTAGATAAATCGCTAGGTATCTCTTAAAACTATTTCGCTTAGGAACTTCCCGCTCTAACATACCGAGACATCGGCGAATGAATCGATTAATGGTCCGAGTGTCGAATCATAATCGTAATCATAATCGGCGCTCGTGTGAGAAAGGTCCGAAAGTTTTCAATGTTCGTTGAAAATAACAACCGACGAATTAAATACCGATCGTCTATATATTTTTATTTCTATTGTCTCTCAATAAAGCGTTTATTTTCTTTTACACCTTCTGCAGCGACATCGCAGTTTCTCGGGGACCGTTCTCACTTCGTGATCAAATTTAAGTACATCGAAACGTTAATCGGGAGCGGATGATGATATCGATTTTTAATATAATAAAATGTCTACGATAAACACGACCAATTCGAATCATGTTACAATAAATTCTAATAAAGATCTCTTAAAGGAATAACACCGAGCTCTGGTGACGGTAACTCTTCGGGAAGGCTCCCTCCACGGTAAATACGGTTACGTCGTATGGATCAGCATCGCTCGCAAGGAACGGGCGTCCGTTCCTCATTATTGTCTCGTCGTCGTTTCAGTGGGCACGACGCCGCCTCGCGTACGGTACTTACGACTAACCACATGGCGAAAGCGACTATTTACAAACAACTCCTCATATATACAACTATCGCTATTTACAACACGTCCTGCCTCGTACACTAGTCTTCGGAGCGATCGGAGTTTCTATAACGCGGCGGAGATCCCGTAGGAGTTTCGTGGAATGCTTTCGGACACTTAAAGAGAAGGAGCTATCTAAACACTTATACGTTAAAATACGAGAAGCTTAGTCTACGGCTTACATAACTCCGCACCTATCCGGAAGGTCGGCGAAGGCCGATGGCGTCGGTCGATGGAAATTTTGTTCTAAATCTGTAAAATACTGATGCTAATACGAAAGTTTGACCGAAACGGCGTCGGTTCAAAGGCAGCGGCGATCTCCACGTCGCACCATGAAATTACCCGCCCGAAGTAGACGCAGGGCTGCCGCACGCGCCCACGGAGCTCCAAGGCAACTCTCGCATTCGGTTCGAACCAAAACTGATATCTGACTATCCGTTTGCGGAAGAATTGTCGAGGCGGCTGAGAGGTCCGCGTGCGCGAGATGCGGCAGCGACGCAGCATTTGCGACGGTTGCCGTCCGACGGCGGACCGTGTTCTGAGTCCGGTGGTGTCGTGGCCGTCGCGACCCCTACTTCGTTCGCCGACGCTGGCATCCCTATAGGTACTGACGTTGCTTTTTGGTACATTTATGTACCGATAAAAGTAACAAAATAATATTAATCTATCGAGTATTATGTTACAGGTACTGGCCTCTGCGAGTCAGTACGGTGAACTTAAATCTACTGGCTAAAAATAAAATTAATTATATTTTGGTACGCGCATGGCACAATTGTTTCTTTGGCGGACATATTTGGCACTACGTCACTATACAATATAAACATTTGGCGGTTGAAAAACCGCGATTATGAATGAGCTAGGATTTGTCATACGTAATACTTAAGGTTTCAAATAGAGAGCAGGTCCTCGCTTGAAGCTTCACAGACATTCATACCTTATAAACGATGAAAGTGGACAAATAAAAAAAGACAAAATTAGACTAACATTTTTAAAGCTAAGTATTACTAAGTACAGCCTTATCTACAACCGCGCCCCCGCAACCCGCGAGGGGCCGGCGGGTGTCGTGGTCGAAGGCTGCGAGTGGCCGACTGAGCATTTCTTTATTGTGTTTCATCCGCGCCGAAGAGAGATTAAAAAGTATATCAGAGATGATCTCCAGTGTGGAGCGTTTCACATTGTAGTGGTTTACTTGGAATTTCCGCTCGATCGGTTTCATCCCCAATATAGAGAGTCGGATGCAAAACGCCACGATAAGAAACACATTCGCGCTGCCGTTACGAAATTGCTCGCGATTGCCCGAAAACTACCTCAGTCGTCGGTTGAACAGTAAAATCAAAGCGGAATTTGTAGTTTAGTTTGTCTTAAAGAGTCAAGTTTGGTAACGGCAGTGCGCTATATTGACACGGCTACCATCGGAGTGATAGACCGTATGTTTGTGTTGTAGCTTCGCACGTACAAAGTCTATACAATAAATTGTTTTTACATGGGTTGTGAGAGAGCGAGACCTCTCGACGCAGGAGCCTCGATAATTCCAAAGAAAAGTTCTGTAAGAACCGAGACATCTAGAAGTTACACCTGCTCCTGATTGGGAAGTCTTCATTTCCTTAGACCGCGTCGAAGAGGAGCGGCCCGCGCTAGTCCCTGTAGGGCTTGCAGATGGCGAACCTGTGGTTCATGTGCTGGCTGTAGGAGCCCGAATGCGAGAACTTCTTCAGGCACTTGCAGCACTGGTAGGGCTTCTCGCCCGTGTGCAGGCGCTTGTGCTCCGTCAGGTGGTGTTTGTGCTTGAAGGCTTTGTCGCACTCCGCACATTTGTAAGGCCTCTGACCTGGAAAAATTGTAAGACTATTACACCTCGTGGACGTACACGGACGTACGTATTCCGGCGAATGAATTTAAATGTAAAAATCTTTTGGAAAGTTAGTAACGAAAAGTAATAATTTTCCGACTCAAATGATCGCGTCGCTTAAAATCTCTCGTTTTCAATTTCCGATGGCATTCTGACTGTATTCAGGCGTGATGAGTTAGTTACCGCGCTATCAGTAGAGACGTACCATGTAGAAAAGAAGGAACGTCACTTACCATTCAGTGATATGAATTTCTAACTAAGCGAAACGGAACTGATATAAACTGATAAATAACAGAAAGATAGAGCAGACAATGAAGTTATAAAACAGCAAATGACTAACCTGAGTGTTCATATTTATGCCTTGCGAGGGAGCTTTGCTTGACGAAGGTTTTGTCGCATTGGTCACATACGTATTGGCCTTCTCCCTCTTTGAATTCGTTTAAATTCTTTAATTTACTCTTCTTAAGTACTGGCGCTTCATCATCGAAATTGCTAGGTGATTGTACATCTTCGCCCCAGTTCGAGCGGTCGTACGACGGACTGGATTCGTGCCTGCTGTCTAACGACGTGTGCATGCTGAGAATTGGTGATCGTCCGTTTGTCAGGTCGTTGTACTGAAGCAATTTATCCATGGGCATCATGGGATTGACGGACATCTTTTGGGGCATTGGCCTTTTTTGCCCATTTATATTTTCACCCGGCGATGGCGACAATCGAAAGTCCATGTAGGAAGAAGAAGAGCAATTGGAATGTGGGTATGTATTTAAATATTGCGAGCGGTGTGGGGTCGTACTGCGTGAAGACTTTTGACTTAGATTTACAGCTTCTTCGGAATCGGAATGTGTAACTGAAATGCTGCAGCTGGGCGACGGTGCCGGGCTGGAGGTGACGGAGGCGCTCGACTTTTTTGTTGACAGATCCAAAGGCTGGTCCGTCATAACGACCACTTGGGTCATCCTCCGTACTCTTGCTCGATTATTTTGGAACCAAACTTGAACGACCCTGTTATCGAGGCCTATCTGATGTGCGATCTTTTTGAATTCCTCTCGATTTGGTCGCGGATTTAAAGCGTAGTGTCCTTTCAGCACTGCTTGCTGTTCTTCGGTCAGTGCCGTGCGTACTCTAATCTTTCTGTCACTTTCATGCAAAGACGCTTTATCTTCGTTATCATCTTTTCCAAAATCTTCATCTTCACTTGCGCTCACTCCGCTCTGTATCGAGGCTCGCATTTCAGCCTCTAATCTGTTAAGCGCTACCGTTTCGGCCATTTGAGCCGCCAGTCCTTCATGCTTTCTAAACATGTTTCCACATAACTTTTCATGTTCGTAACACTCATTTTTATCGTTAAAGATTATATTACACTTTAAGCAACGGTGAGAGTCGTCAGGTTCTTCTTTGATAGTCAAATGAGGAGCCGGTGGAGACTCGACAGTAGGACAGACTTTCCCGGACACTGGAGATAAATTTTCCATATTAGGTCTAAAAAAGTGCTTCGCCACAGAAGCATTCACAGATTTTAAAATAGTATCGAAGCCGGAATGCTCGTTTTCAACTTCACCGTTGATAGTATTCTCTGGAACCGTGTCGAAGGCGTGAGATCTGGCAAAGGTTTCTGTATCTCTGTCTTGTTGCTCTTTCTTGATAGAAATATTATCTTCATCTTCTATATCCATAACCAATTCGGCGCTGCCTTCGGACCTCTTGTCGTCTTCTTCCGTTATTTCTTCTATCAAATCCTCGGGATTCGCACCAGATGGGTTAAACTTGTTCGGACTTTGACTTTCCATTTTACTCTGTTGATACTGTTGCGAAGCTAACTGTTCAAAGAGCTGGCTCAACGAAGCTGGAAACGAGTACGGGGCGATACCGCTCGCGGGACTCATAGGCATGCCGGGAGGCATATAAAAGGGGTTCATCGCCGGTTGTCCTAAGGGAGGGCGGTGATAACTGTTTTCTTGCGGCGATATTGAAGCGAAGAACGCAGCCGCCGCCTCGTTATATTTCGGTAATATAGGTAAAAAGGAATTGTTACTTGCAGTTATGTTGTTGTTTAGCTGAGAGGCGACCAAAGCGTTCGTGCGCTTACGAGAAGAGTTTCGGTCTGGATTGAGAGCGGGATTGTTCGGCTTTATTCTTCCCATTTTGAGATTCATGACGAGGCATTTCTTCGATGTCATATGAGAGGAGTAGGAGCCGGAATGAGAAAACTTCTTTCCACAGTTGGCGCACTCGAAGGGTTTTTCGCCGCTGTGTATCCTGAGATGTTCCTTGAGATGGTGTTTAAATTTGAATGCCTTTTCGCAGTCGTTGCACTTGTATTTACGTATCGACGCGCAGTCGATGTGACTGATCATATGCCGCTGCAGGCGGTATACGTTCTCGAAGCTCTTGGGACATATTTTGCAGGACTGTAACAAAAGAGAAATACATCAAGCGCCGTCGCGTACTCAACGAACAAAACAAATCATTCGAGTTCAACCACAGATCAGTACTTCGAGAGCGACAACGAAAGGAGATATCGGTGCAAGCGTCGGTGAGCGGGCCCTATTCGCGTGTACAGAATGATAGGTGTCGGTATATTAGAATGGGCACTGACATATTTGATGTTATCCACCTGAGTGCTGGGCGTGTGCAGGGTCTCGTGGCGCTCGAGCTGCTCGCGCGAGGGGTAGGAGCCGCGGCAGTAGCCGCAGGCGAAGGGGCCGCCGGGGCCGAGCGGGGAGCCCGAGCGCTCCTCCTCCTCCTCGGGCGGCTTGCTCTCGGCGCCTCCTCCGGCGAGCGGCCGGACTGCAAACACACGCTCCGTTACGGACTTCGCACGAGCCTCGATTCCAGGCCCGGCGCGACAAATAGGACTTGTGACCGTCTCAGCCGCAGAGT
Organism: Elymnias hypermnestra; assembly: GCA_015832385.1. Taxonomy (NCBI): domain Eukaryota; kingdom Metazoa; phylum Arthropoda; class Insecta; order Lepidoptera; family Nymphalidae; genus Elymnias; species Elymnias hypermnestra. Next base: position 933,405 of record JACTOM010000160.1, on the reverse strand, counting down.
CGGCCTGTTACGCGATATGAAGATTTAGAATACTTTGCGTGACCGCGGATTTAAATACTTGTTATTAAGATATCGCCACGCACTATGTGACGCGATCGCTGCATTCATTCCCCGTGTAAATTCTAGTTATGCACGTAATATACAAATCATTATGGAAACGAAGCGATCCACTTGAGCATTACTTACAACGCTGTGTAAATCGAGAGAGCTCGCAGCGGTTCCAGTAGTCCAGCGTTACGTTGACGTATCTCTGCGGAGGCGCAATAAACGCCAATAAAACGTTTCGCCAACAGGAGCGACGTTCCCGCCGCGAACGATTGGCGGACGCCTCGCAGCCACGAAACGCGACAACAGTTCCAATTGGCCACCGGTCATTTCCGTCATGCCGCGCAATGTCTTTTTGAAGCCGTTCATCGAATGCCGTCGGTGAGATCGGCGGCGGCGCCTCCCAGCTCAGCGGTCACACATCAAACGCACTCATACACCAGCTTCAGTTGAGGTGCTGACTACTCTTGAAATGCATTCCACAAAACGACCGATTACAACTTTACTTTTCGTAATTTGGTCGTCACGAATTTCGTGTCGATACAACGTTACCGATGAGATGAAGTAAAGATAGGAAGCTTAACAATTCGGTAGAAATTATTGTAAATAATGTCAATGTATCAAAGTGAAATAACGAACCCGTTAACGTGTGTTCGGTCCCGTTCCAGTTGGATGAAATGTTTTTCAGGAGTCATTGTTTGAATGAATTGAAGTCGAGTTAAGATTCAGATGGTAGTTGAAATGGATTTCAAGAGTGAGCGAGCGGCTTGCTTTTCCGCCGTTTTGATTTTAATATTATATAAGACATTTAGTAAATTGAAATCATTTATTGAAAGAAAATTATTGAAAAATCGTACTATTATTTAAAAGATTGTTTAGACGATAAAAATAAATTCCAACGTGGTAAAAGTGAAACCTTTTGAAATGTTATCGTGAAGATAATGAGACGAAAGTAGATCGCGGCAAGAGGATAATTGCAGGTTTAAATCACGACAATGCTGATGAAGATCGTTTTTATATGTGTAAAATAAATTATAATACATTGTAATGATGATGGTAAAAAGTGACATCCCGTTGAGTTTGACTCTGGATTCTAGTCGTTGATTAATATCACAACCAGTCGTACATCGGAATTGAAGTGTAGACGAATCGAGAGCTTTTGAATCCGATTTCGATTTTATATAATTCCATTAGTACGTTCAAGTGCTAGTCTGTCTGCATTTGAAAAATTGCAGCGATTACAATAACATGTGGACGTCGTCTCTTTAAATTACGTTACTGCGTTTCGTTGTCGCCACTCGCCAACAGATGGCGCCAGGAGTGAGGAAAGTCCCGACTATTTGATATATCAAGGTCATCGCTATAATGCCATTATACTTGGACTCGTACAAAACGATGATACTAATGATACTTCTCCCGACTCATATTTTCGTGTTCCAAAAGACAACAGATAATCTTTTTAAACTTATGTAAATGTAACCATAAAAGAATATCTTCCGAGTTCGTCAGTCAGGTGTACTGTTGTTACCGTTGTTTGTTCGTCTTCTGCACACAGCAAATGTGTCGATTATACAAAATATTTACAACACGAGTAATACTAAAAATTTAAAGCGTCCGTTTTATCAAGTTATTTATTTAATCTTGTCGTCACGAGCTTGCACTATTGGAATTTCCAATCGGACGCGAGGGTGGTGCTGTACTGGTAAAAACCTTATCATCAGACATCAGATTTCAATCAAGTCTGCTGGCAATAGAGTAACAGATTTTAGAGTAAAATTGCTACTTTTTAATAAATTATTATAGCTCCAATAACTGATATAATACAAGTTATTTTCTCCAAAGAGTGCACATTAGTCACCAGGTATATCGTAGATGTAGTATATAGAGTTACACAAAATGTATTATGGAAGGGGACTATGAAGATTGTATGAAGTCGGTTCATTAGAATGTCCTAACGGAGTGGAGAGTGCTGGTTTCGAGTCTTAGTCTTTCCCATTGAAAGGATCTATAAAATTGAATAACATACTTTCTCCCCCAAGCTACCGTAGTCACTTACACGCTAGCGTAAGTGTTGATAAAAAACGCGTTTGCCTTTCTATCACATTGCTCCTGTACAAATAGAACGTATTAATGTTTAGAAAAACTCGGGGAGATCATCTGTCCACCCACTGGAGTCGTACCACTATAACTACTTTTTTACAATTTAAAAGTAAATGAAATTGCCGCAATATTAATTCAATCTGTAAAATACTTATGAAATGATTAAAATCGGACATTCCATTCAAAAGATATAACGCATTTAAAAATGTGAATCTAAAGAAAGTTGTTTGTTATTGTATTGTTGAGTTAGCTCATATTCTGAGGACGCTAATGATGTTCCACATTGCTGTACTTTTATCAAGCTAAAACTTATTACACCGATTTAAATAAACAAGAGTGTGCGTCCGTACATGTCACTTCTTTGGCGAAACAAGATAAAAATCTTTTCAAGCAAGCAATATAATAAAATAATTAAGGTATTATATATAGCAGCCCATTAACGTCCCACGGCTGGGCACAGGCCTCCTCACTCTGAGGAGCGAGAGTTTTTAGAGCATAGACCCACCACGCTGCTCCACTGCGGATTGGTAGGCATAGTGCACAAGTGCACTCCCTATTCCTTCACTCTTATAGTATTCTTATAGGAATCCGACACGACCGGAGAGAGATCAGGCGCAGGAGCGACGCCTTAACGTGCTCTCCGAGGCACGGGGTGGAGCACACCGCCAACTTCCCAATTTCGGGCAGATATTGAGAAAATCTAGAATTTTATAGTAAACTTGACGTTGACGGCTTCGCTAGCGCAGTGGTGCGAGTATTCGCTTTGCTAGCGGAGGTCCCGGGTTCGATCCCCGGTAGGACGAATTTACGAAATTGTATTTTCTAATTTGTCTGAGTCTGGACTGGTGGGAGGCTTCGGCCGTGGCTAGTTACCACCTAACCAGCAAAGACGTACTGTCAAAGCAAAGAGTTTTGTGTTCCGGTACGATGCTGTGTAGAAACCGTAAGGGTATATCGCCTCTTAACAGATTAGCGCGCTTCCATCTTAGCCTGTATCATCACTTACCATCAGGTGAGACCACAGTCAAGCGCTAAACTGTCGGCAATAAAAAATAAAATTAATATCGATTTGGAGTCGGCCCAACCCGGGACTCGAACCCAGGACCCCATGTCTGTAGTCGAACATGTTAACCACTGGACCAATGAGGCAGTCGGGTATTATATAATAATTATAAAATATTAAAAATAATTAAAATGTTGACCGCGGCTAACTTCAGGGTGTCGGTTTTTGTGACGCGCGTCGTAAAAATTTACTCTTACCATTTTCCCTTACGCGCCAAAAAAGTATAACTTCATAAAAAAATTATTACCAATATGTATTTTTAAATTGACTAATGTTGGACATTCTACGTAAATGATGTTATGAATATAAAATGTAATGACCTGAAAGGAAGTTAACTTTCCACTGCCACGAGATCGGTATCCACGCGGGTGAAACCCAGGGGCGTTGCTTGTTAAATATTGATAACAACGTAGTGACGCTCTTACGGCTTTAAGTTATTTTCGCAAGTGGTTATTTGACCGGCAAATAACGCACACGTTAGTCAGTCGGCCACGCTCTGCCGCCGGCAGGCTAGTTGCCTGCGTGTGCGTTCATCACCACGACACACACGGCCAGGCAGGTAAGGCGGCGTCCGATTGGTCGGCGGTCAGTTGCGCCGGCGGCTACTGGCCGCTGCGAGCCGGGCTCCGTGCACTCGTGGACAACCCTTGTTGGATGGACGGACGACTCTTTTCACCGCCAACACGAATCGAAACTTAAAAGAACAGCACCATCTTTTCGCTTATTGGCGATAAATATAACGTAGATCGAGTAGATGTCGTTATTAATAATATACAAAATAGTACTTACATACATACATAGCATCACGCCTCATTCCCATAGGGGTAGGCAGAGACAACATCCTTCCACTTGCCACGATCCTTGCATATCTCCTTCGCTTCTTTCTTTCTCATTAAACCTTTCATATAAGTTCGTCGGTTTAGAGTACTCTTGACCTGACCCTTATTTAAAATGTCCTGGATTTGGTCCAGGAACGTTCGCCTTGGTCTTCCCCTTCCAACTCTACATGCCCAAACCATCTAAGCATACCTTTCTCAATTTGAGTCACTACGTCTTCTTTTATACCACAACGTTCTCTTATCACACTATTTCTTACTCTGTCACTCAGTTTTAATCCACTCATGCTTCTCAACGCTCTCATCTCTACCGCATTTATTTTACTTTTGTGATTCTTCTGCCATACCCAACTTTCACTACCATACATAAGTGTTGGCACCAACACTCCAGCATGCACTGCCAGTCTAGCCCTTTGAGACACCATCTGGCTATTCATAAAAGCATGCAGAGCACCATTTACCATATTCCCTGCATTCACTCTCCTTTCGATATCACTGTCACATGTTCCATCTTTTGTAAATTTAGATCCCAAGTATACAAATTCTTTCACCTCTTCCACTTGTTCCCCATCTATCAAAATATTGCCATTCATCATAGATTCATCTCGTTCAAAAAGCATAACTTTCGTTTTGTTTACATTCACTTTCATTCCTTTCCCTTTCAAAGCTTCATTCATAATATTTAGCATCTCCTGAAGCTCGTTAGCGGATGACGCAAGTATTACTTGATCATCAGCGTAGAGTAAACATTTGATGAGTAATTCATTCATTCTTAACCCATACATACATTCTTTTAAATCTGTCAAACATTTATCCATGAAAAGGTTGAACAGCCATGGTGACGCAACACATCCCTGTCGAACACCTCTTTCGACAGGAAACCACTCCGTGTACGCTCCGTTTATTCTGACACAGGCACTAGAACCCTCATAGAGAGACTTCAATGCTTGGATCAGACAACCGCTCACCCCATACGTAGATAACGTTGACCACAGCTCATTCCTCACCACTCGATCATAGGCCTTTTCTAAATCTACGAAAGCGCAATAAACTTTTTGGTGTTTAGCCAAACATTTTTCAGTTATGCAGCGTAAAGAAAAGACCTGACAAAATGGTAATGATTCTTTATCTGGTTCCGATATCCTAATGACGGATTTCATCGACTTTTTAAGTGAAACTTCTTTGGTTGTCTTGTTGCAGCTTTACTGCACTACACGTAGACAACAACAACAATATAGTTATTTATAAAATGAAATTATTTTATAGAATTTAATATAATATAAGCTAAAATTTCACGTCCTCTGCGTGTAGTGATACAAAATATCAAAATATTTTACATTCAAATGGGCTCAAAAAGTTCTATTTATCGTAATTAGTCTGTCCGCCAGTAACAAATCTATAGTTATGCGGAAGTTTTTGCAAGTTTACTTTTAAATTCCATATGGACAAATCGAGTACAAACCTTTGTATCTCTTAAATCATCTTCAACATTATAATTTGTATGCTCTACAGTATTTTAAGAAATATTTCCATCACATTCTTGCATAAAACTGATTGCGATATCTTGTAATGTGGCGTTACAAGTTCACTTTTTATTTATCGTGTTTCAATTGTATCGTTGAATATCAATGTCAAATCCTGTCAACCAATGGATACTGAGATAATAAACCAAGAGTATTCAAGGGAAATATTGTAAACTGGAAAGGGAAAGCCGAATGCGTCGCATGATTCACCGAAGACTGGAAAGTAATGGCACATAACTTCCAGGAATTCCTTAAATCACCCTGTCCAATAAACGAAACGTTTGCATCACTATTACTGCCTCTATTAAAAAAAGATATGTCACACAGGTGCATGGCATCTCCGAGCTGGCACTTTATTGCTGACAGGTTAGCGCTTGACTGTGATCACATCTGATGGCAAGCGATGATAGAGTTTAAGATGGAAACGCGCTAACCTGGTAAGAAGCGATGTAGCTCTTGTGGTTTAAACAGCGTCGTCCCGGAACACGAATACCTTTGCTTGGTGGGACGTCTTGGCTGGCAGAGTGGAAACTGAGCATACTCGAAGCCTCCCATCAGTGGAGACTCAGACAAATAATACAACATTATGGTAACTTTCCACATACCGGAGAATTTTTTGGTGGAGAAGCCAATAAATTATAAATATATATTTATTGTTATCTCGCTTTGCTAGCAGAAGTCTCGGGTTTGATCCCCGGCAGGGCGGGTTTAGGAAATCATCTTTTTAATGTGTCTGACTCTTGAGTGGTAGATAGCTGCGGCCATAGCTAGTTACCACCCTAAAGAAATCATAAGTTTACGTTTATGTTAAATTTTATTGTATAACTTTTAATTTTATTTTATTTTACTGTATTACCTAGTTTATTTTTGTAACTACTCTATTGCCTTAATCTGATCCACGTAGTTTTCACCACAAAGTAAGATACCACTTAATAGGCTTGTAATATTTTTTTTAAATGTGTATTTTGTCGGTGTGCAATAAATAAATAAGAGTTAACTGATTAGCGCGATCCCATCTTCGATTCATCACTTATCAATAAGCTTTTGTACTTCTTTGACATTTAATGTGTAACCTAAGTGCAGTCATTGAAACTTTTCGATCTACAATAAAGAGTAATCCATCTATTTCTGGTGGTAAACCTGGGACCACTGAACCGATATGTTACGGAGAATATCATAGGAGACTCTACAGTGTTCTTATTTATATAAACATTGTTTCGGGGTTAAATAGTCTTGTATTAGTCACGTCGTTTTATAATAAGAGTATATGAGGCAGAATGTCGCGCAATTGTTTATTTCATAGTTTGAAATATATTTGCTACGTCGAAAGGCCCCACTCCCTCGGGTTCAGCGCAACGAAAGGCAGCAAGCGATATCATTACACATTCAGACGGTAATCTACGTGTCCAGGTCCTCGATTGAGTCAGTCCAGTTATGAATTTCAGCCAGCGATCGACGACGCCAGTTTTGTTGTCGGTTCTTCGCTACGGTACTTGGAGGTATCCTAATCGAACCAGTAATTAGTCGCTGTTGGTGTCGTGTCCAAACAAATAATTAGCGATAGTATTATGGCTACATATTGGTCTACCCTTATTGATTTGATATTGATGTGCTGGTATTTTGTTATTAGGTAATAACCCTCTCTGCTCTTTCAACAAAAATAATCATTGTAACTATTGCATTTCAGCTAGTTTACAATTTGTAGTAATACTGTCCAGGAGTAAGTAATAGATATGGCTTAAAGAAAATTTATAAACCGTTTAGAAAATTGCGATTTTGGGTAACGATCACGACTTTTGTTCGACTGGGAATCGAAACCGAGACTGAACGAACCGTCTTGTGACGCAAAATTTCGAAACTCGCTTTCGTTATGATATTTCAGTAAACAGTACATAACAGTCATATAAAAAGTTATATATCTTATTGAGTCTATTACTAAAACCGTACTGAATAAGGAAACCTATTAATAAAATTATGACACCGGTTTCGAAACTACCCGAAACGAAGATATTTCAAATGTCCTGAAGTTTTCTTCACACGGAATCTATTTTAATTCTTAGCATTATATTGTAGTTCAAATAGTCAATGTTGAACCAATTTTGATGAGTTCGTAAATAGATGGAAAAGAGTCACGAAAATAAAAAGGGGTGAAATAGGGGCTGATCATTTTCACACGGTTTCTGAACATTTAAGTTGGATTTATGTATTCAAATATTTAATTTATTAAAATATTTCAAATGACACTGATATCGTTTTAAATGTTATGTTATTAGACCTATTTTTTTATTTAATTTAATATTATTTGTAATAAAGTTAAGAGTTTACTTGCTCCCGGGTAGAGTCAAAACGTACGCCTTAACTCCCTTCGTTCCCTTTTGGTGGCTTTTATTTCATTTGTTTATGAAATTAATTAATCTGTTTGAAATAAACAATGTATTGTGGTATGTCATCGGTTAATTTCGCGGTAAAACGTGACGCGACAATGAATAGTCGATTGAGAGAAATTGTGAGAGTTCAATTAGTTATCGAGCATGTTCCGTTAGTTCACTACATCCCACATTTTTAATGCAACGTCTTCAATAGAATATACATAACATGTCCAAAATATTTGCGATTAAAGGTAATCCCATTTCACGTAATTCATAAATCCACTTTTCTGACCGAAACCTCCAAAACACACTAATTAACAACAATTAACTTAAACACTCATTTAGATTACTGTATTTGTACTTCGGTTGCAAACAATCATTTGAAAAATGACTTTGTTTATGTTTCGTTCTACGGGTATTTGTGTAATGCGAAGAATGTCGATTATTTAATATAATGAACTCTCTGTTTGTGATTCGATTGAGCACAATAATACCTGGTCTACTGGTCGAGTGAACCGCTGCTAACGACTGCAAGTTGCAGATCACATGGCTACGGATATATTTGATATCGGTACTGTTTCATTTTACAATATGTTGGTGTTTCATTTTACAAAATTGGTATTGATGTCGACGCAATGAGCACTTTCGTCTAACTTTATAAAACTACGATTTTCTCAAAGTAATCTCATACGCGACGTCCTGTCTATTTCACTTTAGTTTCGTTCGGATTCACTTATGCGACGTGCGGTACAGTAACCGGGAAGGCATTACTTCCTCGCGTCCACTCTCTTCAGTTAAATATTGATACGCGTAAGCGAGCTCCGTGAAGCATCACAAACGGCCTCACGCACCCTCACGATCCCACTCCAGACAGGCGGCGCTCAAAGGAGAGTGAAATAAAATAAAGAGAAAAAGCAAACGAATTAAAACAACATAATCATTTACGTCTCAGGACGCCGAAAGCGCTCCCCTCGACGAAGGAACGTTCTCTCGAGACGCGTACCTGTGCCCGATTCTCGAGTGGACGGATCGTATCCCGCGGGAGCGAGGGGAGCAGCCGACACCGGCCCCGTCTCTGACGGCGCCGGGTTCGGCTCTGTCGACATCCTCTTCGCCCGAACTTCGAGGTGGAGAAGCGAAGGAGGAACGATCGGAAGGAGCGCGGAACGACGGAGGCAGCGGGATGCAAACAAACATAAAAGGAAAGAAGCTTACTCGAGGCCGCGAGCCGCCTGGCCGAGGTGGTGGACGTGGGCACTTGCTTACTCCGCATGCGGGCGAGCCACTCGGCCGCCGGGCAGTCGAACCAGCCGCCGACTCCCATAAGCGGGCTGTGCACTTTCATCGAGCGACACCTTCACACACTGTACGGCGCACTGCACGGGCGGGGGCACGGCGCGGACGGGGCCTACTCACATCGGCAGGCGCCCCACACGTTGGCCAGGCTCCACAGGCGGTAGGAGTAGCTGTCGCCGTAGCAGCCGAACATGTCATCGGTCCTGGCGACCATGGCCGGCTCGCGTGCGTCTCGCGGCGCGGCGCGCGGCGGAATGAGCCGGCCCGCCTCTCGCCCCGCCCCGGCCGCCGCGCGCCCCGCGCCCGCCGCGCACCCCCGCACACCCCACGACCAGCGACACGCATTTCGACAAAGCCCTCCGAGGCCCTCTTCGAAAGCCTTGCACTTCGTTCCGTTTGTGGTCCGTGGAACGACGCCGAATCATTTTCGATGCGATTGGTCCTGATTACGCGGCTCTGCAAGACTCTACACGTGGCAACAATAGACTTCCTACAGAGTGAAGTTTCTTTAGTCATCAATATTTAGTAGTGGCATTAATAAAATTAATTATCTGTTAGAATAAAGACTTCGATTTGTTTACGAAACGAATGCCGGAGCGAACCACATAATTGCAAATTTCCTTCGGCTTTTTGTCACTAGATGGCGCCGGTAGTCGCGCGCGGCGATCCCCTCAAGCTCTCTCGACAGAACTCAAATGTATGCGTAGACATATCGCCATTTACAGACAATTTAAAAAAAGCTAAAAGTGCATGCGTGCAAAGTACACGTGTCAAAAGTAAAACTCTTATTATTTCTAAGTCTTGTTTAAATTTATACAAATCTAAAACTCCTTAGGAATTTAATTGTCATTAAAATATAAAAAGTGTCGACAATTAATCATTTGCATTAATTTAATGAAATCCCAAATGAGGAATTGTAAGTAAAAATGCCACATGTTATTTGTAAATATTAAAACTAGCTGACCTTCGAAGTTATTAGCATAAAAGGCGCTGCACTCCTTCGTGACGCTAAGCACGCGTTTCAATTCAATAATGAAAAGCCAATTACATTGTGCTATTGTTCGTGCGAGAAACATTTTAAGATTAAAAGCTTTTAGAATGTCATATGCGTAATAATTTCGACCGCTAAATGGAAATTGAAACTATATTTATTTTACGAAAAAGAGCAACACGAGCCATGTATCGATTAAGATCTCGTGTTTCTCTAAGAGATAAATTTAAGGAACTTCACTCCAGCGAAATATAACACATTGTAACATACAAAACTATCTTTAAAAGAGTAACCGTTAAGTTTCTTCCCGGTTTCTTCTCAGTGGAATCAAATTTCTTTTATTACCAACGGACAGATTACTGTCGATTCAAAAGTGCTTTTTGAGCCTACTCGAATAAAGAATGTTTTGATTTTCATGTTAAACCTCACAGAGGCTATTTGTGAGGGTTTCATCTCTTTGCCGGTAGATCTATTTATATCCACTGATAGAAATTGCGACAAGTCCAGATGTANGTCCTGGCGACCATGGCCGGCTCGCGTGCGTCTCGCGGCGCGGCGCGCGGCGGAATGAGCCGGCCCGCCTCTCGCCCCGCCCCGGCCGCCGCGCGCCCCGCGCCCGCCGCGCACCCCCGCACACCCCCGCGCACCCCTCGACCAGCGACACGCATTTCGACAAAGGCCTCCGAGGGCCTCGTCGCAAGCCTTGCACTTGGTTCCGTTTGTGGTCCGTGGCACGACCCGAATCATTTTTGATGCGATTTGTCCTAATTACGCGGCTCTGCAAGACTCCACACGTGACGACCATAGACTTCCTACGGAGTGAAGTTTCTTTAATCGTCAATATTTAGTAGTGGCATAAAATAAAAAGAATTATCTATTAGAATAGACTTCGATTTGTTTACGAAACGAATACCGGTGCGAACTACGTAATTGCAAATTTCCTTCGGCTTTTTGTCACTAGATGGCGCCGGAAGTCGCGCGCGGCGATCTCCTCAAGCTCTCTCGACAGAACTCAAATGTAAGCGTAGACATATCGCCATTTCCAGACAATTTAAGAAAAGCTAAAAGTGCATGCGTACAAAGTACACATGTCAAAAGTAAAACTCTTTTGCCAAATTATTTTTAAGACTTGTTTAAATTTATACAAATCTAAAACTTCTTAGGAATTTAATGAATTTAATTGTCATTAAAATATAAAAAGTGTCGACAATTAATCATTTGCATTAATTTAATGATATCCCAAATGAGGAATTGTAAGTAAAAATGCCACATGTTATTTGTAAATATTAAAACTAACTGACCTTCGAAAGAACTAGCATAAAAGGCGCTGCACTCCTTCGTGACGCTAAGCACGCGTTTAAATTCAATAATGAAAAGCCAATTACATTGTGCTATTGTTCGTGCGAGAAACGTTTTCAGATAAACGTTTATGATTTATTTTGTAAATAACATTTAGAATGTCAAATGCGTAATAATTTAGACCACTAAATGGAAATTTAAACTATATTTATTTTGCAAAAAGAGCAATACGTGCCATATATCAATTGGGATCTCGCGTTTCATTACAAGAAAAATTCAAAGAAATATCTATTCTCACAGTACCCTTGCAATATATATTAAACCATATCTTATATAACCGTGATAATATTCAATTATACAGCAAAAACAGTGAAATACACAATTTTAATACAATAATTAAAAACAAACTTGTAATTCCACATTTCATAGCGAAGAAGGTTCAGAAATCATTTGTCGGGTTGAGCATACACATTTTTAATAATATACCTCGATCAGTTTTAGATTTGCCTCCACATAATTAAAAAAATACGCTAAAAGCGTCCTTCTACAAAAGGCATATTATAATGTTGGAGATTATTTAAGCGATAGAAATGTTTAGACTTGACTCCAGCGAAATATAACACATTGTAACATACAAAAGTGTCTTTAAAAGAGTAACCTTTTAGTTTCTTCCCGGTTTCTCCTCAGTGGAATCAACTTTCTTTTATTACCAACGGAAAGATTACTGACGGTTCAAAAGTGCTTTTTGAGCCTACTCGAATAAAGAATATTTTGACTTTGATTTTAAACCTCACAGAGGCTATTCGTGAGGTTTTCATGTCTTTGCCGGTAGATCTATAACTATCCACTGATAGAAATTGCGACAAGTCCAGATGTAGACAAATTAAAATTACAAAACCCTCGCAAGCTAGTGCTGCACTCCAACAAGTGCACCAGCGAAACAGTCAAGTTATGAAGTTAAAATATATGGGTTTATTGTAAATAACTTACATTGTAATGGAGCTTTTATTATCGGGCTTAGAACAAAGCCCACCGCGGTTCCCTAAAGCAACGCTACCGGCATAAATACATCGGCGGACACCAGCGCTCAATTTGGACTTCAACCCACGGGGATAAGGTGTCATATCCCTCGCAGTGGTGTCTTGTAACTTATCCGTTGTGTAACCTCCGCAGTGGAACACAAAGCCACCTTGTTCGCACGTGTAGTCCACGTGTGGGCCACCTTTTTTTCATCAACTACCACTGCGAGTGACACAACGACTTTTAAAACCAATTTTAATGATAAATTAATATTTGTGTATATACACGTCCGAGAAGAATGCTGTGAATACTGTGGACAACTAAAAGAACAAATAGATCCATCGTCACATAACTCAATATCGCAACAAAGCTATTTGCCGACAGACAGATAATCTGGAGAATTTTGGATCGAAGGAAAAAGACGAAGGAGTCTGACAGAGACAGAGAGAAATAGAAACAGCCCGTTCATGCAGCCACTGAGGCACATCAGAGTAGCCACGACCTTTAGAAATAGCGAAATAAACATGTTATAAACTACATTAGGCTACATAATCAAAATCAAATCAAAAGATTAGAAGACGTTCTAAAGAATACACGCAATGAATTAAAAAACAGAAAAAGATAGAAGAAGAGAAATAGAGATAGAAGTGAAACCTTCACTATAACAAACACTATATAATGCTGCCCATTTCATTATGTTCCACGTTCACTCTCAGCTATTTATGCCTATTTCGTCGACTTTCAAATCACAACGACGATAAGGAAGTTTCACTTCGAATTACTTTGACGATATAAAAGCGACGTGCTAAACTAAATTGAAATCACTTTCCAATGGTGGTGATAATAAAGCGACACACGACTGAGGTTGTTGTGGGCTCTTCTCACGAGAGGGCGCGAAGGAATCTTGGATTCTATGATCGTTATCGTAGTCGAAAATGAAAAATAACATGAACACATTTGTCGATTCAAAGCAGCTGTAAAAGTCTAATGGAACAAGGAATTTTTAAATTGGAATTAAAGGTGGTAAAATGGTTAGCTTAGAATGTATCAGGTCGACTGTAATCTCAAACAGTGATAAATTTAATAACTTGGTCTATCATTAAAGCCAATTTTTTTAAATAATTGTATATAAGGCGATCACTCACTACTGCCACAAATACATAACATCGAAATATAATATAACGTCTACATAAGGTGGATAGAAGTACTTATCCTCCCACCAATTCAGACGCAAACAAATTAGAAAATGCAATTTCCTAGATTTGTTCTATCTTAGTAACTGTTATAAATGAATCCTAAACTAAACGCCTTAAAGGTCAAACTGCACATTGAGGAGCTGGTGAAGGAAAGAGGCGGGTCTGTCTTTCCAGTTAACATTTTCAAGAGGTCGTATGTGTCAGAACGTGGATTTGTGAACGAGAACGCTACCCGTTTCTTCTGCAAATCAAAGTGCGGATCAAATCTCTGATATACTGACGCCTAAAGGTGTCCAGTGCTTTCTATGCATAGTTAGTCCAAAGAGATCAACGAGAAACGAGTGTGTTTTAGAAAATACGACTGAAGCAGAATATATACAGACAATAGGCCTGCATCGAGTCTTAGATATACGAAACGTAAAAGGAAACGAGAGAGAAAGAAAATATGTTCTCTATTATATACGAGACGAAAAAACAAAATATTCAATTATGCTCAAAAAGCAATTTGAATCGACAGTAGTCTGTCCGTTGGTAACACAAATCAAACACCGGTTCGAAAAGTTGATTCCACTGAGAAGAAACCAACAGGAAACTCAACGGTTGCTGCTTTTGACACAGTTTTCGTACGTTACATGTTTAGCTTGCATGTGCAACCGGAATCAATTTCAAACATTTCTATCGCTGAAATAATCTTCAACATTACAATATGCCTTTCGTAAAAGTACGTTTTTGACATATTTTTAAAACTATGCGGAGGAAACCTAAAAGTGAGTCGCACATCTTATTAAAATGCGTTTGCTCAACGCTTCACTCTAAAATATCGGATTACTAGTTTGTTTTTATTTCTAGTATTAAAATCGTGTTTTTTGCTGTGAAAGGGAATATTATTCAATATGCATTGCGACTCTACTGTGAGAAGTGACGTTTCTTCGAGCTTTTATTTCTTAGACAAGCAGTAACTCTCTCTCACTAATATCTCTCTCGCAAATTCACTAGCTTAGTTTCCAAGTGGAGAGTGCGTGAAGCAGTATAACTTCAATAAAAGCGCGTTAAATAGCTACAGGTGCCATCGGGTCGTGTAGTGTGTGGAGTGTTATCTGTGCGTGGATGTGTGTGCGGCGGTACCGAGCAGATAGGTGCTCGTGTCCGCGTGTCCGCGTTATCGGCGGGCGGCGGACGCGTGCCCGTGCGCGGCGATTGCAGCGCGGCGTGTAGGTGTATCCGGTCCACCTAACGCCGTGGCCGTGTTTTTGTTCACATGCACACGCTCTTCGTAAAGCAGGCCTCTACTTCTCAATCGCCAAATATAGGTGTCCTTATTGTTTCCAATGTACGACCCATGATAACATCAGAGTACCAAAAAAGAAAAACTATCTTAAATAAGTATAGCTTTTGTAAGTTACATTGTAATAATCAGTTCCCGTGTGCAATTGGAATCAAGTGCAAGCCTAAATATAATCGTCAACGTTATAATTGGACATTGTGGTATAAAAGACGATGTAGTGACTAAAATTGAAAAAGGTATGCTTAGATGGTTTGGGCATGTAGAGAGAATGAATGAAAGGAAATCTTCTTTCATTCATTCTCTAACTGACAAAAAGAATTTATGAGTCAAGAGTGAATGCGAAAGTTGGAAGAGGAAGACCAAGGCGAACGTTCCTGCACCAAATCCAGGACATTTTAAACAAGGGTCAGGTCAAGAATACTATAAACTGACGAAATTGCATGAAAGGTTTAATGATAATGAAAGAAGCGAAGGACATATGCAAGGATCGTGGCAAGTGATGAGGCGTATGGATGTATGTAACATTATAATGTGCCTTTTGTAAAAGGATGTCTTTGTCAAATTTCTCAACATAATGTGGGCAAATCCACAACTGATAGCGGTATCTTGACGAATGCAACAAATAATTGCAAACCTCTCTTCACTTTAAATATGGCATTGCAAGTGTGTTTCTTTTGCGAATTAAACTGTTCCAAGAAGAGGCCATAACAAACTTGTGTGTTGTGTGAATTTAATTCATTCCATAAAGATTAGAGCACACTTTTTAATCGTTGAAGTTAATCTTTTAAATTATAGTGCGATTTTTCAATTGCTTTCTTTTAAATTAGCCCTCTCGGAATCGAGTTCCACGATTCCGTTACATACAATTAACATTAACATTAACATAAACAACATTTAAATAGCCCTTTCGAGTTCCACATCGATACCTAGTCTGAGTCAGTCGCTAGAAAAATCTAAGTGCATTGTTGTTGGAATCCCGTTTATTTTGATATAAATTGATGTGAGGCCGTCTTGTCGTGGCTGTGGTTGTGGTTGTAGACACGGTTCACGGTTTGTTTTGACGAATCATAACAAAAGGTATTGTTTGCAATATTTCTAACAGTTTGTTAGTCATTACCTATTTCGAGTTAACCTTTATTTAAACGAAGTGGTTTGTGGTCCAATTAACATAACAGGAAAGCTGTTTGTTTTAGTTCTTTTATTTAATTTAGGAAATGTTCTATTAAAGTGTTTTTGCATTGCGTCAAATTTTTCGTCTATGTATCGTATGTAGAATACCCGGTTTGAGGCCTTAAAGTCATACGGCTATATGCTCAGCGGTGAAAGTGGTTGGCAAGCGGTATCTTCCTCCAGTGAGAAAGTTATCTCACAGAAGGAGGCATTAGGGAAGCTGCGATTGAAGCTATTCATAGGAGGAGACCGGGAGCCAGGAGACGTGCCTTTGCGCGTCCCCTGTCATCCTTTATGGTCGTAACAGGCAATGTCCGGGGTTTCCGAGAGTGGCAAATAACCACGGCGAAGCCTGTTATCTGTCCAGAAACCATACCAATTATAAAATTCAATTTCCTAAATTTGATCTTTCAGCAACCGATTTCGCCAACGAGTCCGTCGTAGTTTCATCGGAACCTTTTTCTGATAATCAAACTTCACCCTGGGGTGACGCAGACGAAGTCGGTAAGTTCATTTATTTGTATAGATTTTTGGCTTCCTAATCGATTATAAAAGTATGTGGTATTCCGGAGCACTGTCATCCGTATTCCGCAATGTGAACGACACGTCGATAGGCAACAGTCGTGGCGGGTGAGCGGACGATGTTTACCTGGCCGCCGAGTGCGGGCCAGATGGGCCTCTGCGCGCCGTGAGAAGCGGAGGAGCGGTGGCTCCCGTCGGGCTGATGCTTCGCAGAACCGCTTTATGAGCCAGCATTATTCTCATTCATAATATTGAAAAGATGAATTTGATATCGATTTCATTGCTACGTAATACTAACGACTCATTTAAGACTAACTGTATACGTTTCTATAAGAAACTGTCAGAAGACGTTTTAGAGACGTCACTTAATAAATTTTAAACTTTTATTCCAATATAACAGGTATCGTTTTTTTGTTCACTCTGGGAAATCTCTTTACATTCCCCGATCAAACCTAAAGTCTAATCGGGAATGTAGGATTCGTTGGCATTCGACCAGAATACCCGATCATTTTGTGGCGCACCAGAGGATCAGCAAACGGAATATACTGCGGTGCTCTGGAAGAATCTCGCTGGGAAACTTTGAAAGGAGGCAGGAGAAGCGCAAATCTAGGCTTCCTGCCTGCCTCTGCCTCTGCGCTCCTTCTTCAGCGAAATAATAGTATCGCAGGAGAAAGCCGTCGCCTTCTCCGAAAGACTTCGTCCGAGAGATTATTTTTCCGCTGGAAAATGCTTTTATGCATAGGCCCCGATCATGGGTCAAGAGTGTGGAACTCGGCCAGCAAGAAGGCTTCGCAATATCTACTAAAACCCAGCGGAACCATCTTTACCCATGAAAGAGGCATCAGAGGTTCAACTTTTGCATTTATCCCTGGTGAAAGTCTCTGAGGTTCACCCGAATGGGTGTCATTCGTCAACTTCTCAAACTCACGTTTATTAGCCGATAAACAAGAACAGCCTTCGCCCTGCCGAGGATCGAACTCAAAACATTGCGCCATGAAGGCTGCCGAGGATGTCAAAGCGTAGCGTAATCTGATGTAAATACTTAATTAATAAAAGTTTAGATAAAATGAATTTCGGTACCTGGAGAAGTTCTTTATCGATGGGTGCTGGTGAGGTCTGCTGGTGTTACCGAGCTCGAAGTATTATCTCTGCCATATCCAGTAGCGAGAGGTCAGTCTAACGGGAGCGGTGAACCTTGAAATATATGTACAATGCAAACACTAAAAGCTAAACTGGATACCTATGTTTCAGCTTCGCTGTCTTTGTATAGTCTTTCCTGGTTTTTAAAAACATTAAAAAAGACTCTTTACGTTAGTCTCTGTAAAATAACCAGTTTCAATATTTTCTAAATAAACGTGTGAAAACTTTTACGTTACAAATAGTACTGAGAATTCTGACTTTCAATTTATATTGTTAGTATCCATAATGGATTCGTAACAATGTTGCAATTAATATTTGAGTATGGAGTTTGGTTTCCAATGATCTCGGAGTCCATATCGATCTCTGGTCGATAACGGCGTTCAGACCCGATAACCCGCATGTTTTAAAGCACCTATTATACATTTTTTCATTGTTATTGATTAGTTCCAACGGTTTTTGTGTCACGGGAATTTCAATACACACTAGCTGTTCCCCGCGGAGTTTTTCCCGATAACATTTTGTCCAAAAAAAGTGCACGTTTGATAATGTATACGCGGAAGAAGTATCTTCTTTGCCTTATATTGAATTTAAATTCGTGTTAATTAAGAATATATACATAAAGTGCGACCATGTAAAGTGCCAACACGCGCATACTTTGCTTCAATATAAGTAGCTTGCAGGTGAAAGCGAAAGTTCTGTTAAAATCGGTCCAGTCGTTTCAGAGATTAATCGGAACACGAGACAAATTAAAACTTGAAAAAACAGATTTTATGATATAATATAGTGTATGTGTTACTATTTATACGTTGAGAATCTCTCAGCTTCAGCATAAAGTAGGCTTTATATCCCTTATAACATCGGCTGCCTTTGAGTAATGAAATTTTTGATACGTTCGAGACAAACTCCTATAAAACATATATAAATTTAATTTCGTTTAAATTAAACTGTATAACGGGTTATACACGAAGATCACCTTAACAATTGAAAAACCATTTAAAAAAACGTTATTCTTAGTGGTTATTGACTTTCTTTAAATTTACTAAATAGAAAAAAGTCACCTAGTTGTTTTTAAAGTCGCACACCGACACTGGTTCTATACTCTTAGATTAAAATTCACTCACTCACCCAAAGTAAAAATACCATGAAAATGAATATACTTGCTAAAAAAAGCACCACCTAGCACACAACATAACACCTCTGAAAATATGCGAGTACTGAAACAGAAACGATATTAACCTAGCCAAAATTAGGGAAACACATCGACTAATTCCGAACTGTCAAAGGCCATTACTGAGTCATCGCTAATAAAGCGGACATAAATCACGATAACTTTGTAAAAAATATTGCGTGGTGTTGTGAAACCACTATTCCAGTGAAACAGCCGAAGCAAGCCTTAGGCGTAGGAGGCAGAGGGCGGAGCAGTCGATTTACGCTCCTCCTGCCTCCTTCTTTAGTTTCCTGGAGTACTGGGGTAGATTTCGTCTGCCGATCATGTGATGCTCCACTAAAGGATGTGGCGGGTATCGCGGGGCTCAAGTGGGTATTCTGGCTTACCAGCGAGTCACACCCTGCCGCTAAGAGTTTAGGTCTGATCGGGGTGCGAAAAAGCCTTTCCCAGAGTGAAACGGCGTCGCTAATTTGACCTTGGCGGATGTGTCGAGCGTCTTTCACTTTACCACCACTCTTCAGTCGGCTGTTATGTCACTTGCGATACATGGGCGAAAATATTTGAAGAGAAAGAAATATATTCACTTTAAAGTCGTCAATAATTTGACTGAAGAATACATTATGAATTATATTAAATATATATTTTGCCATCGTCATGATGTAGCATGCAAATACAAATGTTTACCTTAATTATTATATTTAAATTTTATGAAGTATCAAGATCATCATGGCATAAGTATATTCAAATTCAAAAGTCAAGTAGGCTACTATAGCACTTTTGAACCATCAAATATCCTTTTTTAAATATTCGCACCCTGTTTCGTGTAGAACCCACAACAGACTCAGTCAACTCAGTCAGGTATACCTTTTTTACCAACATTCTTACAAGATCATTTTAATTAATATATACAATTCAGAGCAATTTATACGCATTTTAGAGTCTCAGTACTTCCTATAATTATTATTTCTGTTAAAAAAGCATATAAATTGGTTTAGTGACATAGAAACTTAAACCGTTTCTATTTTGTAATATTGTTACGGAAACCTTGGTAAAATCATGTTTTACGTAAACATGAGGAAAACATAGTAATTCAGAGACTTAATTAGGTGTAATGTACAATTGTATATTCACTAAATAGCAGCAAAATGTCAGAGGGAGTTTTTGTACGAAATAAATATGTGTCGTCTAAATATGGACTCTGTAGAAGAGTTATCTATTTACCCACCAGCAAAGGCGGCAAGTATAAGACAGGCTGTTCTTACATTTGCAGCCTTATCTTTTGTAAATTTAGATCCAAGTATACAAATTCTTTCACCACTTCCACTTGTTTCAAATCTATCAAAATATTGCCATTCATCATAGATTCATCTCTTTCAAAAATCATAACTTTCGTTTTGTTTACATTCACTTTCATTCCTTTCCCTTTCAAAGCTTCATTCATAATATTTAGCATCTCCTGTAGCTCATTAGCGGATGACGCAAGTATTACTTGATCATCAGCGTAGAGTAAATCATTCATTCTTAAACCATACATACTTTCTTTTAAATCTGTCAAACATTTATCCATGAAAAGGTTGAACAGCCATGGTGACGCAACACATCCCTGTCGAACACCTCTTTCGACAGGAAACCACTCCGTGTACGCTCCGTTTATTCTGACACAAGCACGAGAACCCTCATAGAGAGACTTCAATGCTTGGATCAGACAACCGCTCACCCCATACGTAGATAACGTTGACCACAGCTCATTCCTTCAAAATATAAACATTACATGAATAATTTTCGGTTTTGGATTAGCGTCTACATAATTTTAAGAAACTGTATTTGTAGAAATGTTGGAAATTATTTAAAAGATTCGGACCTGGTTCTACTTGTATATGGAGGCTCCTTGTCATTCAATGGGAATGTCTAAAAACTATTTAAAGAGTAATTACTAAGTTATCGTCGCTTTCGCTTCCATTGCTCAGATTACCAACGATTTAATAGAGCTTATTAAGGCAACAAGCATTAATATTTGTTTTATTTAAATCGACAAACTCGCACTAAATGAAGATGAGTTATTCAGATACGTTCAAATTGTACATGTCATTCACTTTATAAAAGTGCGTAAAATGTAAAATATTCTCTAGCTTATATATATAAATATTGTAAGTGTGGCTGAGTGCAGTAAAGATGTAACTTTGAAAATATTTCTTTCACCATCCACATCGCATTAACACATGGCAGTTGGAGCCTTCTTTCGAGAACCCCTGTAGCAGAAGATGATGTTTTTCCTTAATAATTAATGAAACGAGGTAATCATGCATGTAAACAATGTTTTGTATAAATGTAATATGGCTATATAGATTAATTGTTGTCACGTGACAATGGGCTTTCCAAACGTTCATATGTAATCATATTTAAAAAGTGTAGATATGTAAACCCTCATGTAGGTATACTTGCTCAAAAGTCTTAACTGTTAAATTATAACGATGTGAAAACCAAACATCATTTTTTATGACAGTAATAACCGTATTTAGGAAAAAAACGAACGTCAATCAACGTTATCTCGTAGGAAACGTATATCCATTTAAAATTATCTGTTTCGGTGCTTGAAGCTGATAAACAACGGGTAAAAATAGTGTAATCAGCTCAGACCCTTCGGGTTATCGAGGAATCATCGTCGGCTGCTGCCAGCGGCGACCTGGCCCAGAACCCTTTAGAAAACTAGCCACTCGCCCCGGCTTGGGATGTGTGGATTTTAATGTATACATAAAACGCTCAAGGTGGCTATGGTATTTAAATGAATAAGGATGAATGATTCCGCTTGAATAACTTGCTGATTCTCGGATATGAGTATGTTTTAAGAAGATAACACTAACTTACCCTTAACGAAAACCCCCAGGTTGCTTCATTTTTTCGACTCTTCTGGCAATTATCGTTATATTTAATCCAGTTTATACAAATTCCTGAGGACTTATACACATTATTCCAGGTTGTAACTTATCTGTATACATAATTAAAGGCGAATCTGTTCAACCGTTTTTAAATGAATGACTTACAAACATCTGCATATTTTTAGAGTGGTTTCTCGCACCTTTTAATAGTGTCAAGTAATAAATTACAAAAACAATACCTTGAGGCGTAAAAATAGGTACTCATTTAGGGGAAACTAGATTTTTGTGCCGTCCATTGTCGCACCTACATCCGGTGCATCACATGGCGACCATCCGCGCGGCGGGCCCTTAACAGTTGCTAATTGTTCTAACCGGGCAGGCCTCGGACGAATGCATTCTCCGACTGCCTTATTACCAGAGAAATAGGGTTCATTTTAGTAGTGATCGGGAGTCGTCCGGTGCCAGATGGTCTGCACTGCCACAGGACGCTTTCTGTTGCAAGTGTCAAAAGCAATCGCCTTCACAGTGGACTTGTGCCACGGAGATAATGATACGCCGTAAATCCCTTGTTTGGAAAGATAACAAAAAACAAAACACAATGCCTCTTTCTAACGCGATTGTCACTGATACTGAGATTTCGTTGCATGTGTTTGAGATTACACTCGTGGTGTGATCACGTGGACTGCTTTGCTCCCATGTGAATAAATAACTAAAGATATATATTTATGAAGAAGATTTAGAAATCATTTACCGGGGTATATTTGTCATATTCATTCTGAAATTACACCGGGCAGGAAAAGTGTCCTGATTTTGTATAAATTGAACATTTTCATAATTAATATCAAAGTAAACCATAGCAGAGTCTATGATATTAGGCTTTACGTTTGTGTATTATAACTAGGTACTTTAAAAATAACGTATATGATTTCCAAAATTAGGAGTTAGAAAGTGCGTAATTTTACTGAGATTCATTGATATTAGTATAAAGTGTTAGTGTATACACTAACATAAATCAAATCAAATCAAATCAAAATATCTTTATTCAAGTAGGCATGTTACAGCACTTTTGAATCGTCAAATTTTTGTTTTTTCTTTTTCTTTCCACACTCTAATTCTAATGTACGTCTGATGATGATACTCCAGAACGACTTAAAATCTAAAGTTACGACGGTTCCTTCGCGCCCTGATCCGGGAAGAGCCCACAACAAACTCAGTCGGGTATTTTTTGNCATTATGTTAACTGCCTTGAATTTGTTTCTTGGACCCACATTGTAAATCGCACGAACGGCCCTCTTCTGCAGCACAAATATTGCATCTATATTGCATAGTACAACGATCTTTAATTGAAATTGGGGAATGACATTCCTTCAAATGCCTCAAGAATTCTTCTTCCTATAAATTGTTACCATAACAGCGAAATGCGGAATGCTTGCTTGCATTAACTTGTAATATTGTATTTGTGTAAACAGTCGGTGTAGTGAGTTGGCCAGCACTATTAATAAGTTTTAATAATCGTCGTTTAATAATGGACGCGCGGCGCTTGAACCCGCGCCAATCCAGATGCGATGCACGATTACTATTACTTGTCATAATTACTACCGAGCAGCCACGAACCGTGGGATATATCCTCAGAGTACTTTTTGAAGTGAAGTTTCTTATGGTAACAAACAAGCACCTGCAGTTAGATGGGGAACACAGTTTTGATACATGTTCAGTCAGTACTACCCCCTGAAAAGCAAAGATATGCCTGTAACTTAATGCTGTTACATTTGATATATTTACATATATTAACGAGTGCTGTTTTGTACGAGACTTTGCAAATACTGTACATTTATAAGATGGGAGATATGTAGAGGAAGGAAATCGTGAATACTCGAGGATGGACAAAATTTACCTTCGTTCCGACCACATTCACACGTGAGGCGATTCCGTATCTATTTCCAGATCCATCGTTACCTTCTAAAGCTGTATCATCATTTACTATTACATTTTATTGTATATAATAATAAAATAGTTGCTCAACTAATTTCAAATTCGGATGCAAGTAATTTTTGCGCGTGAATTTATCGCTTTGGCATACAGCGGGGCAACTTTGCGGGCCCATTGTTGGATACTCGTAAAAACACCCCACTATTGTTGTTATTTGTTAATTAATTATGGCGGGCTTTATGACGAGCGGGATGACGCGACGAAACCGTTCAAAGTTAAGGGTCTAATAATTGATATGCATTTTCCTACTCCCCAATAACTTCACGGGGAGGTAAGGAACTTTACGATGCTTATATTTCAAACAACAAACTATCAATGAGTTCACCTGGTACTAAATAACCCATGACGCGTTTTTTATGGCTGGGAGATAGCCGAACGTCATCCTAAAGCGAAATCAGCGTGTTTCCAATTTGGTATGCCAATCTGGTGTCCCGGATGAAAGTCCCGAGGTTCTAAGCTGCGAGAGATGTCGGGTTAGTCCACGCCTTCTGCCATGCAGCTTACTGCTGCCTCTCAAGTTCCTCTTTCAGTGAGTTAAAGGTCTCGCAAAAGGAGGCAACAGCTCTCCTCGTTAGCGATCATTGTACCCACTATGGTGATCAACAAGAGGACTCTCCCAATCCTTGACACTAGGGTGTCGCTAAGATTATATTTACAGCACCACTAAAACCCGCCAAAAAGGCCAACATAGTGACCGTTAGTAATTAGAAGCTTTTACAACACTTTTGAATTGAGAAATTCAATATAAGATTATAACTTTGAAAATCTTAAAAATATCGAAATCTCCAAGATTTCTCTTCTGAAAAGAACCCACATCAAACTGAATCGAATATCCTTTTTATAATCGTTATGGTAATTGCAATTTAAAATAGATCTTTTTATAACGGTAACCTAAATGGCATGCTGTCCCTTTAGGCAAATTGAAGTTTGATTTATCAATAGTTGAAACAGTATTTCAGCTTACAGCTCCAATTCATAATTAAATGTATAATTAGTTATTACTTTTAAATATATAATTAGCATACACAAGAAATAAAGAAAGTTAATTAAAAAACCATAGTTGAAGGATTATTAAGATGATAGAAATGCTTGAGAGTGACTTTATTCTCTTAACCGTATGAAAAAAGGAAGAATTGAAGCCACAGGAACTCTCATGACGTTTAAATATTGTTAAGGATGATATTACACATCTTTTTACTAAAACGTGATCAGTAGTGTTTCTGTATTATTCGACGTATAATGTTTATGTTAAAACGACGATTGTTTTAAAGAAGCGTTAGATATAAAACAATTTATGAAACAATAACAATATATTTTCCTAGTGGGTGCGATAAAAATATAACAAATTAATGGTGCATTGAGGTTAATTACCGAGTTCAGGTGCAGACGTACTGTTATCGCACTGCAGTGTGGCGGCCTACTATATTATACGGCTACAGTTGACCACAGACTCGTTTCCCGTTAGTTACCTGGACCAAAGCAGCCAATTGATATTTCCTTATCCTTTTTACGCTTTATATTTTTCACTTCATTTACAACACTCAAAATATGACTTTGAAATGAAAATCTTTGAAAAAAAACAAGGAGCTACGCCCGCGGACAGCAATTCAGACCTAGACACTAAAGCTAGATACAAAATAAACAAAACCGAAATAGCGACCACTGCTAAAGAAGCGAGTTTTCGCATCACTCGATAGGAAGGTTTCAAAACGATTATTTTTTGTAAAAATACATCAACTGAGAAGCGCATAACTTTCTCATTTATGCATAGTATAAATGGAGCCGCAGTTTTTGACTAACTACTGTTGAGCACTACCTTTGTATAAAATATATTCACAACGACCAAATTCATGAGCTTTTTCGCCTACATATGATATTAGATTCGTGTGGGACCAAGTCATGATCAATATTGGACTGGTTTTTTATGAGTATCACTTTATTTTTTACTACTTCTACCATTTGTTTTAAATTAGTAATACTGCGGCCTCACCGAGGTCTCAGGTGCAAATGTATACCATATCAGTCTGGTGATGCAGACCGCAGTGCTGTATAGCTACAATAAATATGCTGTGTGTAACACCTCTACATAATAAATGCTTATTCCTTTCTATTTGCCCGGAGTTATGGCGATGGCGAAGAACCCTTTGCTGTGCCTCACGGAGCATGTTGAGCCATCTTCTACACTTCCCTGCATTGGCCTTTGTAGTCGAAATTCGGTAAGGAGTGGATTATCTTTAAAAAATCAATGTGCTCTGTATAGTGGAAGACAGTTGCTCACCTACTTCCGTTTTGTTTTGTTTTCGTTATTTCCGGTGTCGGTAAAATATCGGTGCGTGTTTTGGCTCGAGTGGTTGCCTTAAAAGTTTTCTCTTGTGCTGCATCCGTGGACCAGTAAATTGTAACCTCGTAAATCCGTTTGCGGTAATTAATACGATCAACAGAAATATTCAGTTGTTTTAAAAAAATTGGCGCTTGATGTAAAAAATAGGATGCCGTTTCACAATTCCTACAAATGTTTGCCAATTTATTAATATATTGTTGTTTTACTTTTTTCTACAGATAATTAGCAACTTTGGTGCAGATTGACGTAATTTCTTGCACAATTATAGTGTAAGGTGAAGAGTATTAGGTCAGAAATGTTCCAATTCGACGCAAGTTCCTCCCTAAGTCCCATTGCAACAGAGCCAAGAGTTACACGACAGAGTGCGAACACAACGAACTCGGTGTTCAAAGTGACAGTCAATCGATCGAATCTTCCGGTGACGAGGAAGCAGTCGCCATAAAGAGTCGCACAGGACAGCGCCGGCAGTCCGCAGGTAGGTAATTAGCTCGGCCAACAAAGAGCGATCAATCAGCGGCCGTTTTCCCAGAAGCGTTGCGTCGCCGCTCCTTCACCTCCGCCCTGCGATAACGCGCACACAGGCACCGATTGACGTCACCGGGCCGGCCTTAGCGCCACGGCATAAGGTCCACATTCGCGCGGCGGCCGCTCCGCACCTACGCGACACAGCCTCGGCCCGCAGCCGGCCTCATTCCGTCGAGGTTCCTCAAATTAAACTACGCAATACGTAAAAAGACAATAACCTTAAACGGTGCGAACGCGATACGTTATCGGGTCGCGTGTGATGTACGAAAACAACGCGATGTATCGTTGAAGATGCGTCTCTTTTCATAGCAAGTTTCGAAGTGAAGCTTCTTCTGACGTCGTAGCAAAAATATTTCGTTGAGCGTTACGCGATGTGCAGAGGCGTGAAGTATAAGTGTATGCCGGGTGTACGTATAAGTCTTTACTGCACTCAAGAACACTTAGAAAAATAGACGACATAGACGACAGAATCAATAAACAGCTGAATGATAATTGCAGAATATTTCAACTTTGGTTAAAAATGTTGTCAACACTTGATCAAAAACAATTTGTAATCAAAAACCTTTCCGTCCAGATTCCCTCCAAAAATGCGATTGCAATCAGAAATTGTTAGTTGTCAATGTCAAGTGTCAAAAAGAAATTTAAAAAAACCAAAATTGTTATTTCACTCCCTTACTACTTTGGTGCACACGAGTGGATGGGGCGCGAAACAGCACAAAAATAACCACGATCATAACAAACACTAAAAATTTCATTAGCATCGTTGGGATTTGAAAGCCATTGAAACGAAAAAACGACAGTAAAAAGAGACAGACATGTAAATTGCTAAGATTGAACGTAGGAGAGAATGCAATAGGAGGCATTGTTCAGGGTTTGTTATGTGCGCGTTCTGTTTGCGCTCTGCTTCGGGCCCCCTCGACTGGTGTCCACCAAGGTGTAGTGGCAGTTCACATTAAATCATCACTGCAATTATGCTCTAGCTGATATTCTACATTCATCTCCTTATCTTAAATTCAACAGTTTTGAAGTTTTCACTTCTACCACGTGGGAAATGCACACAAGATTTTTTTCGAATATTTAAACAGTTAAAAAATCAAATGTTTGGCTGATAAAGAAGAGGTTGACTTAAAATTGAAATAAATTTATTAGACTTTTGATATTATATACGCCAATAAATATTAAATAAGGAAAACGTTTTCATTTCATATTTAGCACAATCTGTGTTTTATCTTAGTTTAACTTTTTCTTAAAACTGTAGTGGATGTTATTAACAATAAAATGTTAAGGTTTGTTTATTTACTGTGTTTTTTATAAAACACCTACCAGTACAGATATTTTGTAATAAATCCCCGTAGTAGATGTTTCATGAAAATACCATTATACATAACGTTTTTTAGATACTTCAAAAAACTAAAAGAAGTACGCCTAAACATTGTTTCAAAAGTCTTTTAAAAAGGCCTTTTATTGAAGATGACGAAATAAAAGAAAGAAAATGAGAAGAAGATTGTAATGATGAAGATAAAAAAGGATATGCGACTAGTTTCTTAGCGTTAAGACGCGACGGAATTAGTCGTTTTTGAGTTCTTTAACGGCCGTCGTAAGTACATTGGAAAAAATATAATTGACGTTTCAAATGCTATAAAATCATACTTGAATTAAGGGTTTTTGTATTGATGACGTCGCAGACGTAGCAACGGGGCAAAACGTAGGAAATCGAGTAATTATTTTTCTAAGTTTCGACTGGAGGGAGGCCGCTGCCGAAGCTAGTGACCTTATTGCCAACAAAAAACAAGTCAAGGAATAGAATTTCCTTACCAACTATACAGTTAAACCGCATATAAATCTATTTAGTAGATTTCGATTTATTCACGAACAGACTGGGAGCTTTGTTTAATAATGTGTCAGTATGTATACGTTCAGAGCAAGGGCGTGTCGCTAGTGTACATAAAATGATTATTTAAACACCACCGAGCTCGACTTCAGTGCTCGTTATCAGTAAGGTAAAAATCATATACATGTACGAGCGTATAAAGTTCACTACCACTACGCACGAGGCTTATCACGCGCACACAGCGACACGCGGCCATTCATCGCCGCCATTTTGTGTTATGATGTCAATGAGCGTGTTTCACGTGGCTCATGACTAGATTGGACAGTGAACTCTCACAACAAAGTCCGACGAAAAGTAAGGAATTTTCTTATATATTCTAATTTACCAATACTGAATTACTGACTTCAAAGACCAACAGACCTTATTGAATTTAATGTAGATTATCTGGAGTCATTTTTAATCTGACGATATGACGGCATCAATATTGCTTGGAATATATAATGTATATGTGTGATAGGGAATGCTAAAAAGTCGCATGCTCAGCCTTTAAGTTTAGAGGTTACCACAGGCCTGAAACACAACTGGTATCACCCAAAGCAAATATAGTAACTTTGGTCCGAAGTCAAGAGCGAGGCTCACTGCAACACCGAAGTGCTACGGGCCTGAAATCCATCGGGACAAAAGTACGCCCTCACAAGTATCAGAAATAAGTGGAATAATAATACTACTACTAACATTAATATTGAAAGTAAAACAATAAAATATACGTGTGACACGTATTGCATGTATGATATTTAAACATATTATATTAATGTTGTCTCTATGAACTCGAGCGCCTCACCACTTTAAAATAACACAAAACTCTATTTCAGGGGATGAAACAGAATTTATAAATAAAATTCAAGAGGAATTCATACGCCATCTTGTATATTTGACCATGCAATCTCAATTGCCACCAAATTTTCATTCGCTTCGACTTTGATCTTCTTCCACATTTCAACATTTATTTTTTTAATAATCAAGAAGATTTTGTAGATTGCCATCTATACAATTTATTAAGAAGTATGTATACAATGGTATATTAATTGTAAAGACGAGTCAGTCACAATATTTTATATATACATTGTATGTACTTATCATAGGAGTTAGTTTATTAATGAAGATGATTAGTATTCTCTCTAAGAAAGCGATAAGAGTTAATTGACAAAACATTTATTACAATACAATATAACTTGCTTGCCTCGTGTTTGTGGATTTGTGTTTATTTTTGACATCCACGTTTCGACAATACGTATTTTAATGCTTAATAATTTTGCTCAATTTTCAATGTCTAGATTTCCAAATAAAAAGTAATTCAATATTAAAATTGAAGGGCTTCTGCATTGTTGTAGATAGTTACCTCACTCGATTTCAATTTTGCCATGTATACAATAGGTCCTTTTAACTTATAACAATTATTCTTTATTTTAGACATCTTGGGTTTTAATTTGTTAGTAACAAAGTAGCTATGTAGTACTTAATAACTGATAAATATTTTCTTCTAGAAATGTCCGCATTAAGTAAGAACTATCACATTATAGACGATACTTTTACATAGTCTTATAATACATTCTTTCATTGATTCCCACTTTATCGTAGATTACTCATTGACCTATATCATACCTTCTTCAAATTGAAGTCTCACGGTCAGTTGATATTCTTTTTGTATATTAAGATCCATCCATTGCCGCTTTAGTCTGTCAAGTGTTCTTTTTGCGGTAAATTTTTCATTTCCCTTCAGTAAATAAATGAAATAATGTTCATTAGAAATTCAAAGTTACCTTGAATTAGAAGATTAATTATTTTGCATCGTAATTCACCGTGTGTAGTCCGGGCCTCCTGTCGGCGAATTCTTCCAATCTGTATAACGTCTGGTGATTCGCGTTCCACTTATTATCGTACGGTGGGCATTTGCATAAGAATAACAAGGAGGATTATTGATGTCGGCCCCCCGCGGCCCGCGCACCCCTCCCCGAAGCACGCCGCGGTGATGGAGCGGGCGGGCAGCGGACACGACAAGCGTCGCCGAACAAATCAAACAAAAAAACCAATACTATCCTATAATCAATTCGGATAAACAATCTTTTGGTTTTATTTAGGAACACCATCAGCACATACAATTGACTTTAAATGATAAAAATCAATTGTAAGCAGTGATGTTTGATCGCAACAAATGTGTACAAGTAAGTGATACATTTTTGTCAAATTTTGAAATAACATTTTTACGGATGAAACGCGTGATTGGCGTCGCTAAGATGTGCAGCGATTTTTATCATAATTCGTTTGAAGGTTCGTTAGTTTTAATGTTCACAAACAACATGTGGCATTGGAATTTGCCACTCGTCATAACATATTTTAACATACTATTTTTCATAAAATAAATATATTTCTCAAATTCTCTTTTCTATTCAAAATTTTATTCTCAATTTTAAATAAAATATAATTAATAATATTAACGAAAAATACGTGGCATTTTTATTTACAATCCGTCAATTGAGATTTCAATAGATTATTTGCATTAGATTTGTATAAATAAAACGAGATTTAAAAATGAGTTTGCCAAAGAAGATTCACTTCTGACACGCGTACGCACGCACTTTTAATTTTTGTTTATGATATCTGACATAATAATGTATCACTTGAACAGAAGGTGTACACGCTGACACAAATAAGTTCTAATAATTCCTGTCAGTGCCAGCTGCCGCTTATGTCTTGCAGCCCTTGTAATGCTTAATTTTGTTCTCTTTTCATGTTTGCTCTGTATACATTTCCTCTAAAATGGAATGGAATAATTTGACGGAACTGACGTGCGCCGATGCCTCACTTTTATACCGAGTTCCTTCATCGATATTGTATGCAAATGGCTCGCTAGTTATTACAATAAATTATGGATTATTCTTGCTGTTCCCTTCGCAAAAACGCGGCTCCGCTGAATGACAATGAGAGGCTTGTTTAGACTAAGTAGTTGTGATGTTGCGAAATCGCTTCTTGTGTTCTTGAAGCTTTCTTATCGTGTCAGTAATAAAAATCCTTTTTGTATTCCGTCAAATACCGTTTTCCACATATTACTTCCAATGTACGACTGATGAACAAATTATAGAACGACTTAGAATATAACGTTACGAGAGTTCCTTCGCGCTGTTCTGTCCTAACATGAGAAGACCCCAATACAAACTCAAGCGGACGTTAACTATCATCGAAATACAATATGGTTTTAATATCTTTTACATTAAACCAAATAATTGACTCCGAGGCGTTTCTGTCGCCGTAATCCTTCAAATAATAGTACGTCTTTTTCAATTTAGCTTTCTATTAATAAAGGATTTCTATTTATTTGTAAAGCGGCTTGTTTAGTTGGTTTTTTATAGTTTCGGAAATTTTATGTTGATTACCAGAACCTGAATTACTTAATAGAAACATTTTTTGTGATAAATTTGAGAATAAGGGTAGTTTTTGTTATTTATAATAACGTAAATTGTCTGTCAATCAGTGTTGTCTCAGTTGCTTAAGCCATTTCGGTGCCATATTGTACAAATTAAGCTCTCTTCCCTTGGGAAAATCAGGAAAAAGTTGCTTTAATTATTTTCTAGAACCACAGCTATCTCTAAGCTAAAGCCTATTAAGTTAAGTTCAGCCATTGAGAAGATATTAGCCAAAACTAAATATATAGATTTAATTGTTTAAATCTTGACACCATTTTCTATTGCAATTAATATTTATTATTTTATCAGTGTGTAAGTTTAATACATAAATATGAAACAAGTTAAAATATAAAAAGCTGATTGGAAGTGGTCTCCATTGCCTGCAATAAATTGCTTTAAACGTTGAGGCTACTTATCAAAAGAAGCACGCACCTTTTCATGGAAAAAATCTTTTCTGCCAATAGTACGGATTGTTTTAGGGACTCCAAATTATCATGGCTCTTAGAGCAAACCGCATTCTCTAATACTTATCATGAAACATAAACCAGCGGATTAAGATCGGGACTAGACGACGGCCAGTCTCCAGCTCTGATGAAGTCCGAAACGCTCGTTTCAAACCAAGACTGCGTAGATTGCGCTTTATGACC
This sequence comes from Elymnias hypermnestra, assembly GCA_015832385.1. Taxonomy (NCBI): domain Eukaryota; kingdom Metazoa; phylum Arthropoda; class Insecta; order Lepidoptera; family Nymphalidae; genus Elymnias; species Elymnias hypermnestra. The sequence continues at coordinate 900,712 of JACTOM010000160.1, read as the reverse complement.
TGGCGCCGAGTCTTGCCGGAAGGACAATTCTTGGTCTTGAACATGGTGTTGTTAAGGGGCTTCCCTATCTTCTCAAGAACTGTATCTTGATACACTAGTGCCGATGTTTGATACCTTTTCCACAAAAGTAGGACTCAGACACTTCTTCATAGTTAATACCCTCCACCAAACCATTACTGAAGTTGGATAGTGCCCACGTTGGACTCTGTCGACTAAATAGGCAGCATCCTTAGAGCTTTGAGCATAAATACGGTCATTTTGTGTGTTCAATTGTTGTTCAATTGTAAAAAGATTTCTCATCCGTAAACAAATTTTTCCTGTAACCTCCCTTTGCGTACTGCTGGACCTGACTTGAAATTTGGCAGAGTTGGGCTCGATCTCTCTCCGGTTGTGTCGGATTCCCGTCACATCGGACTATGAGAGTGAAGGAATAGAGAGTGCACTTGTGTACTATGCCTGCCAATCCGCAGTGGAGCAGCGTGTCGGGTCTACGCTCAAAAAACCTCGCTCCTCCGAGTGAGGAGGCCTGTGCCCAGTAGTGGGGCGTTAATGGGCTGCTACTTACTTACTTACGCAATGTAGACGGATTACCCCATATTCCCACGGTAGAGACGATCCCTTAAAGTGATATCTTCACACTATTCATTCGACAGAAATTCGGCATACATAATTCTTCCGCAACTTAGATTTCCTAAGAACGGAGTGTTTGATATCCACGGGAGAAGAACTGCTCTAGTAACAGCTCGTTTTACATAAATTCAGTTTACTAACATGTATTGAAACACGTCGTGATATTAATAAGTTCCAGAGTTAATGTGACAAGGGTCAAGCCGAAGTTGTTTGAGTGTGAAGTTTGTTGGCAATGCGAGCACCTTTTGCAGGGTTAAAGCAATTAGCAGCCTCCAGGACGCGGCGCTACGCGCTGGCCGCTGCTACGTCGCGTATGACCTTTATACGGCGTTGTTCAGAACAACTCTTTGCACACCATTGTATGACCAATGTCGGGTCTTGCAAATTATCTATATGGTTACATTTCCATTTATATCTAATTCACTAACAATCTTGCAATAAATGATTCGTTCGATGGCATTCAAGGAAGGGAAAGGGCTAGATATAAAATCTAATGATGATTGTTCATTATTTAAGAATAGATGTAAAGGTATTTTTTTTTAAAGTCAGTAGTAATAGTGGATGTAGTCAGAAAATCGAGACGTTTTCTGTCCTATAGTATTATTCAAAAAATGAAATACTCACAGTGAAGTGGAATATCGTTTGATAAATAAACAAATCAATATAGAGCACCGCAATCGGTCGGCCGCAACTGACCGCTCCAAATTAACCTTAAATAAACGTAGAGCAGCCGTCCATTCCCACGATTAAAATTCCGAATTCCCTTTTTGCTGGAATTCCGGAGTCAGTGGAGTCCCCGTACTTTGCGGGGTTCACAATGGCCGAGTCTAAATCACGGCGCGATCCATTCCAAGTTACTTAATTCAATCATGATAACTGCGGCCCGCAACAAATAAATTGACCGATGGCCGCCCCTCGAGGGCTGAGCGGTTGCTCGTGGCGCTCCGCGACACCGGGCAACTGTTTCAGAAATGGTTTCGCATACCATTCAAGACAAAGAAAAGAAAGTAGTCAAAATGCGCGAAGTAAAAATAGGAGTGGGCGGTACAATTTACGTTGATATATTTGTATTATTTGCCTTACACGCAGTAGGCATTTCGAGATTTGAAGAACTATTCCAATCGTATTATATCATTTAATATGAGTTTGTTGTTTTGAATTCCTAGTACGATTTGTCTACGGTTGTAGCATATAAAGATGACGACAATAAGACCTGTGTTTCTGATACATATTCATTTGTTTTAATTGCTGACAAGGTTGCGCTCAATTGCAATCTCACCTGATAGCAAGTGATAATAGAATTCAAGATGGAATCGCGCTAACTTGGCAAAAAGTCATTTGCCTCTTAATGGTTCCTACATAGCTTCGTACTGGAACGCAATACCTTAGGCGACATGTTTTTGCTGGCAGGGTGATAAGTATTCACGGCGAAAGCCTCTCACCAGTCCAGATTTAAATACATTAGAAAACACGTTTTCCATCATTTGCTCTACTGCGATTTGAGTATTCGCCCTATTACGCCAGCGAGGTCGTTTCTTTGTTTTGATCGATATAATGCTTTTTATATATTAAAGTAAAGCTTTTTTGCATGCCGCATCACATCCGGCCACGGAGCGAAGAAGGCTCTCAGGCAGAGCAGCCACGGTCAAAATGTTGGTGTCCATCACTCGCATCGGCTGTTTCATAACCATGCAATGTTGTTCATTAAATATCTTTGAAATATTGTGAGATAGACAACATTGTGAGATACAACCCTGTTGAAAGAAAGGACCTGAGTACCTGCCGGGTAGTGGGGCGACCTTGCAGCGGCAGATAACAATTGAGGCGCTCGCCGCCGCAAATTCAATATCCCGAGGTGTCGCCGCCTGCGACCGTCGCCCCCACCCCCTGCCCTCCTGCGGGATGACCAGTAAGGCCCTTCATACATTACTTTACAGGGAAGGAATTTAAGGCATTATAATAGCAAAACGAGGCAATGAAGAAAGTAGAGGTAAGAACAGTTAAATTTGGATTCTATACAAACTCAATTACATCAGAATTTTTCGAGGATTTTGAAAATATACGACCCAAAATTTGGACCGGATGATTCAAGATTAACATTTCACTATCGACAAACATATTATTCTTTTATTTAAAGATTCAGGGCATAAACAACACAAATATCTTACAAAAATACTCATCCAGTGTTGTATATTTATACGTTTACAATTATAGCGGACCACGACATTCTAATGTTTAAAAACGCTTTACGAAAATTATTTAAAAAGCGTCTTATTACACGGCGTCATAAGTTTTATATATTTAGAGCTGCAAAACCGCTTTGATGGCCTTCAGGAATGCGAATCCGTGGATGAGCTTAACGATAGGCTAGTAGAAACTATCCATATGGTATCCAAGTATTTCAAAGCCCGTAAAAAGAAAACCAAGAGATTCGCGGACTGTACTCTCAATCTCATGGAGCACAGACAGTCAATGAGCTCGCAGTCTGCGGCGGACGCGTCCGATTACCGGCATATCAACAGACAGATCTCGAAGTCACAAAAACGTGATCTGCGAACCTTCAATACGGAGCGTATCAAAGATGCTATTAAACGCAATAAGGGCTCCAAAAAGTTCGTAAGAGACCTGTCTGTTGGTCAGCGCTAGCTTACGCGGCTGAAGACCAGTAATGGTTAGCTCATTGCGTCGAAACCAGAGATTTTGAGCGAGGTCGAGAGTTTCTATGGACAGCTATACTCATCGACTCTCAAGCCTATCGACTATTTGGCTGCAGATCCTAGAGCCAAACTAACCTGACACTACACTGAGGACATCCCGGACGTCAGTCTGTACGAGATTAGTATGGCTCTCAAACAGATGAAGAACAGCAAGGCACCAGGTGATGATGGAATCACAGCAGAACTCCTGAAGGCGGGTGGAAAACCGGTACTCAAAGTCCTTCAGCGGATGTTCAATTCCGTCATCCTCGATGGCACAGTGCCGGAGGCATGGCATAGGAGCGTGGTAGTGTTGTTCTTCAAGAAAGGCGACAACACCTTATTGAAGAACTACAGACCTATCGCGCTGCTAAGTCATGTCTACAAACTGTTCTCGAGAGTCATTACGAATCGTCTCGCTCGCAGATTTGACGACTTCCAGCCCCCCGAACAAGCCGGTTTCCGAAAAGGCTTTAGTACCATAGACCACATCTTTACGCTGCGGCAGATTATACAGAAGACCGAAGAGTATAATCGGCCACTTTGCTTAGCGTTCGTGGACTATGAGAAAGCCTTCGATTCGGTGGAAACATGGGCCGTGTTGAGATCTTTACAGAGATGCCGAATTGACTACCGGTACATACACGTGTTGAAGTGCTTGTACGAAAACGCCACCATGTCAGTCCGTATACAGGACCAAAGCACAGCGTCTATCCAACTGCAACGTGGAGTGCGACAGGGAGATGTTATCTCCCCGAAGCTTTTCACTGCGGCGCTGGAAGACCTTTTTAAGCTTTTGGAGTGGAACGGACTGGGCATCAACATCAACGGCGAGTACATCACTCATCTACGGTTTGCCGATGACGTAGTCATTATGGCAGAGACTCTCGAAGATCTCAATACAATGCTCGATGACCTCAGCAGAGTTTCTCAACAGGTGGGCCTGAAAATGAACATGGATAAGACGAAAATTATGTCTAATATCCATGTACCGCCTCACCCAGTCATCGTTGAGAACTCAGCTCTCGAAATTGTTGACGAGTACACATACCTGGGACATATAGTCCAGCTAGGTAGATCCAATTTCGAGAAGGAGGTCAACCGCCGAATCCAACTCGGTTGGGCTGCGTTCGGGAAGTTACGCCAGATATTTTCGTCTGATAACCCTCAGTGCCTGAAGACCAAAGTCTTCGAACAGTGCGTGTTGCCAGTGATGACCTACGGTTCTGAGACATGGTCGCTGACTATGGGCCTCATGCGGAAGCTCAGAGTCACTCAGCGTGCGATGGAGAGGGCTATGCTCGGAGTTTCTCTACGTGATCGAATCAGAAATGAAGAGATCCGTAGTAGAACCAGAGTCACCGACATAGTCCTACGAATCGCGAACCTGAAGTGGCAATGGGCGGGGCACATAGTCCGAAGGACCGATGGACGTTGGGGACCGAAAGTGCTGGAGTGGCGACCCCGCACCGGACGGCGCAGTGTAGGCAGACCCCCCACAAGATGGACCGACGACATAAAGAGGGTCGCCGGTAGCCGCTGGAGCCAGGCGGCACAAGCTCGGGCCTTGTGGCGATCATTACGTGAGACCTATGTCCAGCAGTGGACGTCCATCGGTTGAAGCGACGACGACGATAAGTTTAATTATGCAGTTTAAATTATCTAAACGACCAAATAACGACAAACATTAACTGCTATCAAGTAGAAACCAGTAGACTAATCTGAAGACAATCTGCAATTTATGACGTCACAGGATAAATATTCTTATCCTTACTAAGCTTATCCCGACTAAGTTCTAGTCCAAAGCTTTTCTTTCACGGGAGTATTGTTCTAAGATGAGGCCAAGTATCACAGTAAGCATTCAAGTTTTCCAAGGACATCGTCGTGTTTTTGAGCTCATATAAACATGAAGACTTTAAACTTTTGCTTTATTATGGTATGCCACCTGGTTTTTGAATGATAATGGAATTTTCTCAGATAAAAACAGAATAAAATAGAGTTCAACGGCGGTGAATCTGAGGTGGCCTTAACCTCCTCGCACCTTGTGTTTAGTGTGCAGTCGCCCCTGTGTCCTGCTGTTAAAGGGGATATAACCACTTAACGCGAACTGAAGTCTAGCTTCAATTGAATTTGGTTACCTCGCCACTGTCCGAAATATAATTGAATTGCAACGATGGACAATCTCGGCCGCTGTTCTACCAATTACTGCGTCGGCGGGCAGGTGATGCTGCAACCCCTTTAAATAGACTCATTTCACACTCTTGTATACAATCAATTTCTTTGGTTATCTTAGGAACATAGGTATTGGTGTTGGAATGTATCATAAAAACTGCTTAAAAATATTGGTTTATAGATGTATGTTATTTAAGTGTAATAGCCCATTGATGTGCTACTAATGGGCGAAGCTTCCATGCTCGAGGAAGAGGTTAGATTCGTATATGTATATATACGGAAACCGGTACAAAATATGCAGATGTCTTGGCGATGTTTTTTCACCGATAAACAAATTTAGCAAGAATCCTTGTGATGAACAATTACGTAGCTTCGTTTTAAGAAGAGATAACTATTGAATAGACAATGAACTCGCAGATTGCCGTGCTGCATACTGAGCCGGAGCGGAGTGAGAGCCCGGGTGGGTGTCCATTAGCTCTGGTTATCCGAAATCGGGATCTGCGAGCAGGGCGATGCGGCGATAGGCCGGTCCGGCATATTAAACGGCGATTAACCCACCGGCCGCTCTTCTGATTTATGTGAACTATTAAAATCTACGAAGGCACAGAATTAATTGCGCTACTTCAGTGTCGGCTGCTTTATTAATTGGGACCGAGTCGCCTGTTGTTTATGGACGTTTCCCTTTCCTTGGGCCCTTATCTTGACCCTGCCGCTCCAATTTGTCCACTCGTGTTCCCTGCAGTAGCTATTGTAATGTAAAAATGACTTCACTTAATTGCTTTCAGTCTAAGCTCCGAGGAAACTGGACAATTTGTGAATTGACGATATATACACCTTTATAGATTCACAAGTGCACTGACAGGGACTTTGTGATTTTATGAAGCTTTGATGCGAACCATGAACGGCGCCATTTTGGCCTTGGCCGCTGTGCCGTGCGCTTTTAACGTTACCCGTACTCCGCGGTAGCCTGTAATGCGACATTCCATAGATAGACGAAAAAAAATTTAAAAATATTTATAACAAACGTACATAAAATCAATCTTTATTGGGATGAAAACCAGCTAAAAATTAATTTAATTAGTAATTTTTGCCTCTTAATTTTACTTTTGTGGGAGTAAATTGCCACTTTAAAAAAAATGTATTCTTGTAATGTAGGCTAAGTAGTTACTTATCGAAGCACCCTTGTAGAAACAGTTGCGACGAAATATAATACTTACATGTTAGATGATTTTAAAATTGAATACGATATAATCCTTTTTTTACCTCAAGTAATCTCCCTAACCCTAAGGTTGCCTGATAAATAATAAATCACTAATAATTTGTACTGTCTTTTAAGTTTGTTTTTGTGTTACTTGTTTCATGTTTGTGGTGTATAATACATACATACGAGTACATATCATCACGCCTCATTCCCTTCGGGGTAGGCCTTTCTTTCGCTTGCCACGATCTTTGCCTATCTCCATCGCTCTTTGATTTTTATTATACTCTTGACCTGGCCCCTATTTAAAATGTCCTGGATTTGGTTCAGATACTTTCGTCTTGGCCATGCCCTTTCAACTTTCGCATTCACTCTTGCCTCACAAATCCCTTTGAAAGTCTGCTTTCGCTCATTCTCTCTACATGTCCAAACCATCTAAGTATATCTTTCTCAATTTTAGTCACTACATCTTCTTTTAAACCACAACGTTCTTTTATCACTATTTCTTACTCTGTCACTCAGTTTCAATTCACTCATACTTCTCAACGCTCTCATCTCTACCGTCTCTATTTTATTTTTATGCTTGTTCTCCCATACCCAACTTTCACTAACATACATAGGAGTTAGCTTCAACACTCCTCCATAAAGTCCATAAAGTAAGGTCTGCACAGGCACAGACACAGGCCTCCTCACTCATATGACAGAGGGTTTTTAGAGCATAGACCCACCAGACCGCTGCTCTACGCGGATTGGCAGGAATAGTACACAAATACACTCTCTATTCACTCTCATAGCCCGAAGTGACAGGAATACGACACGACCGGAGATAGATCAGGCGCAGGGCCGGGACTCGAACCCAGGACCTCATGTTGTAATCGAACATGCTAAACACTAGACCAATGAATCAATAAAAAGTATGTCTATAATCTAAAGAAGTTTCACTTCCTCCACGCGCACACTTTTTTGTTCAGATCCTCGGTTGTCTGTACCGTTGCCTACTGGGTCCGCAATCGATACGCGAACGTTTGTAATTCTAATGAGCGAAGGTGGATTAAAATTCAAATGTGCTGTAAGTCCCGGGCGGGACAGTTTATGACACGGGACAAGCGAGAATTATGTGCGTAGGTGGTCGTCAAAACTCAGCGGAAGTTTTCGCATTTGCATTGAAATGGGGACGGTGAAATATCACCTTGCGGCCGCGCGCCAACAACTCCCAACAACAATTAGTGCGGGCGACGCGAGCTGTCGCGGTGAAGCGGCGATCTGCCCGATCTGCCCTCGCTCGAAACTGTTTACCTCAAACTTATATCAAGGTTCATTTTATTCATTCACTCGAGTGTCAAGAGAAGCTTCTAAAGACTTCACTTGAGAGACAGATGCAGGAGGCGGATATGTGGATTGGCTTAATCCAGGACACCAGAGCACAAGCGAGCTGGACCTGGATGACGAGAGTCAACTGGGTTACGATGTCACGAAAGAAGCATAAACAAAAGAAAACTCCGAGCAATGTCTTCAGTACCGTCAGTTCCATTCTTTGGAGACTTGTTTGTTTACTACTGACAGGTTAGTGTTTGACTGTGAACTCACCGCACGCTAACTGATGATAAAGTCTAAGGATGAAGGCGACTGTGAAGAGAGATAAAACCTCTTTTAACTTGTTGATTGGCAGCATGTATTTGCTGGTTGGATAGTTACTAGCGACGGCCGTAGCCTAAAACCAATTCAGACTCAGGGAGTTGCATCCAGAACCACTGCCAGCCATGTGAGTATTCAAACCATTGCGACATAGAAACGGTCAAGTCACAGTGTGTATCCACACGTGTAAGCCCCGACTTTTCTTAAGGAAGGGGTGTAAAAAGCACACAGTAGAGATGATCTAAATAGCTGCCTTTGGTTTTATGGGTTGCGGTTGATCGCGACGCCGAGGGTTGCCCGGGAACGGTAGGCTTTATCGGAAGGTAAGGCTGTTATGCCCATAGATAAACGTTGCTCCCGAACAGGAGATTTTAATAAAAATAAGATCGCTTCGGGTACGTACGTTAAATAGTGTAAGTGTATATTTTATTTGTAATCAAACAGCGTTCGGTTTTTACATTGCTTACGCTTCATGATAGACTTAAAATAAGGCCATGACAGCTTACGTCTATAAATAGGCGTGTATATATATATATAGTTAAACGAAGGTGCAAACAAGTTCTTGTTTGTGCATTGGTTTTGGGTGTTTGGACGAGTATATTCAATATCCCTAAAATGAGAACCTGTAGACCAGTTCTAGACGACCTTATAATTGTAATAACTTAAATTACTATGTATATTCCATGAACGTATATTGTGAAACCTTTAAGTGGGTCAATTGAATCCCGCGAGATAACACATCTCCGCGTGTAAACTGATACCGCGTCGTTGCACTCGTACGTAAATCAATGCAAATACAGTTAACTTTACAACGCGACTTCTTCTGCCTTTACAAGGATTGTTAACTCGTACATGCAATTTTGTGTGTGTAGAATTTATATATTTCTGTGCTACACACTAAAAGACAGAAGCCGCTTCTATTTGTCCTGATTGATCAAAAACGCAAAAACTTTATTTTCATTTTTATACATGGTACAAAATTCCAACAAATTTTCATCCTTTATTTCACCCTCGGCTATTCCTATATATAATAAATAGTTGTCTTTGTCCGTCCCAATGGTAAGGTTTACCTATCTACCTAACCTTTTTAAAATCGTCGTCGTCGTCGCTTCAACCGATGGACGTCCACTGCTGGACATAGGTCTCACGTAATGACCGCCACAAGGCCCGATCTTGCGCCGCCTGGCTCCAACGGCTACCGGCGACCCTCTTTATATCATCGGTCCACCTTGTGGGGGGTCTGCCTACACTGCGCCGTCCGGTGCGGGGTCGCCACTCCAGCACTTTCGGTCCCCAACGTCCATCGGTCCTTCGGACTATGTGCCCCGCCCATTGCCACTTCAGGTTCGCGATTCGTAGGGCTATGTCGGTGACTTTGGTTCTACTACGGATCTCTTCATTTCGAATTCGATCACGTAGAGAAACTCCGAGCATAGCCCTCTCCATCGCACGCTGAGTGACTCTGAGCTTCCGCATGAGGCCCATAGTCAGCGACCACGTCTCAGAACCGTAGGTCATCACTGGCAACACGCACTGTTCGAAGACTTTGGTCTTCAGGCACTGAGGATTATCGGACGAAAATATCTGGCGTAGTTTCCCGAACGCTGCCCAACCGAGTTGGATTCGGCGGTTGACCTCCTTCTCGAAATTGGACTTACCTAGCTGGACTATATGTCCTAGGTATGTGTACTCGTCTACAATTTCGAGAGCTGAGTTCTCAACGATGATTGGATGTGGCGGTACATGGATATTAGACATGATTTTCGTCTTATCCATGTTCATTTTCAGGCCCACCTGTTGAGAAACTCTGCTGAGGTCATCGAGCATTGTATTTTTAAAATCATTGAGAATCATTTAATTTTTAATCTTCAACTAGTTAGTCCTGTCCTAATCATTAATTGCTCAAACTGATTTTGACAAAAGATTGAAAGATCTACTTTTTTTAAATATAGGTGTCGATACCGACAGAACTTTTAGTCCAAGGCTTAGACGATCTAAAATGCAGATCTTGTACTTCCTCGGTCATCCGGCCTTCTCGCGAGCTTCGCCCAGAGAATACTGGCCTCTACCACTGATGTGTGGGTCTGTCATTCTTAATTCAATGAACAAAAGTAAATAATACGCAAATCCCTGTTACAGCGCAGTAAAGTGTCAGTAAATATTTAGTATGGATTGCGTAGGTGATTGTAAACATGTTTATGATACGCGCTGACCCCTGCCTTCGCCGCCGTGAAACGAGGAAAACCAATTCTATTCGCGGAATCGTTATATCATTAACCTTTACCCATACCTATGCAAAACAACTCGCAATGTATGATACGCTTGCAACATGTAAAGTTCTTCACTTAAAGTCACTGCAGACTATTTTAAGTTCGGTATTCGCGGTTGCAAATGAAGCAGTTAAAACTACGGTACAATAGGGAGCACTTTTGATCTTCATCAATTAATTGACACTAGTTCTTAGTGTTCATTCACCACCCAAGCCTGTCCCAAATTTCTCTCATTGCTTGCCATTATTTACGTTTGATTCCAAGTAGGCGGTGAAAACAGACATGGACGAAGAATCCAAAGAGCATCATGGAATTTTGGAAGTGACTTCCTTAGCAGTAGCCATGGCATTTCTGCGAGCAAAGTGTCCTTCGTCACACCAGTTTATAATAAACGGTAGCGCTGTCTCGCTTGCACAGTAATGGCTCCCGATTAGAAAACAATGCGCGCTTCATCCGTAACTATTGTGCGGCTCGGGCTTTTACATATAATTTCAATTTAAGCAAATATATACGGTCCCATACTATTGCTACGTTGATTTTGAAGTACTCAAATTGGGTACCGGGAACGCTACAGTTATAGATTTGATCGTAGATCAGGAGATTTAAATTAATTTACTCAAGTTTGTCCTTGCGATCGACATAAAGTCTTTGGCTTTGGCAATCTGCAAAGCGATATTTTCGCCATTTCTTTTCATTCCTAAAGTACAATAACTCATGCTCGCGCCAATATCTTAGTAAAGTCAGTTATTTTCAGTGAGAAGCAGAAGTTTGCGTCTGTGTAAGTCCGTATTGTAAACTTGGTAATTTAAAAATAAATTGATTTTGTGAAGATTTATCCTAATTTCATATAGGACTCTAGGGATTTTAAATAATAACCTGTATCTCAGGAGGTCGAGTAGTTTTGGTGTATGTTTAAAATACAAATTCGCAGAAGAATTGCGTGACGGGTCAATGTGGGACTTTAATAGGCCGCTAATTACTACATATCATATTTAACTTAACTAAATGTTAAAAGTTACACGTTCGCCACGCTCATGAAGCAATTTATACATAAAAAGTTATTCCACTTTACTACCAGTTAGATTCGGAGATTATTTTCAGTGACAATCTGAAAAAGCCGGTGACAGCGAAATTTCGAATTTCTCGATAGCCGCTGGCGAACATAAAAGGGAATAGTATAGGATACGGTAGTGAGAATTGCTGTCATTCTAATATCTTGAATGATGATAGAGTCGAGTTGTAGTCATTAATTGGAACTTGAAATTAAGCTAAAGCTGGGAAATCCTTCAGTATATTTATGTTAAATTGTTAAATCAGTGATTGAGGGAACCGAAAACCCAAGGAATTTTGGTGAGCGTGAGCTACCTAAATGTTAGCTTGAGTCGGCGACGCTTGTATGACGTTATTATTACAATACTTACATGATTTATACTATTTACGAGAAACTACTTCAAAATAATGTAGTCACTGAAAATTAGTACGAAAATACTCTGATTGATTTTCTTTAATAAAATTCTGATATACTCGTATCTGGGTTGTATGCGTATTGATATCGGCATTTATTATATTTAGCGGGCAATGGTTGCTATTCTGCCGAGACTTACTTTCAACTTACTAAGTTTGTATTTATGTATGTAATATATTTCCCAGCATCAACATATACAATACTTGAATAGAGTTATATCCACCACTGCAGTAGGTTTTTTTAAACTATTTAGTTAATAGCCTTCTATCTAGCTACTTAACCGACTGAATGATTAAAAACTATGTGAATTATTGGATATTATTGGTGAATTTATTATTCTATTTGGCCTCGTTCGCAGTGACAGTGCTTCGTGTCGGTGTCTCCGCGACTACGGCGGGAGATGAACCCGCCGCGAGGTGCGTCCCGACACAAAAACTCAATCTTATCACCAATTCTTATACGAGAGCAATCTTATTAGTACCGTCGTTTCACATCACCGCCATATACTGCACACCCGGAATGGCATGCGATGAAGATTATTTGTTTTGTAACTCCAGGGGTTTGTGGATTTCTTTACCTAGCTCTGTACCTATATCGACTATATCGATAAAGGCAACATGCATATCTTGTTGGATTTTTCAAAATCAAATTTCTCAGTGATTTCAATTTTTATATCTTACGAGGATGGCTTACATTTAAACTTAGAGATATCAAGACGACCGAAAATTGTCCATATGATTGGAAACGAAACTCCCTGAGTACACCAACACTAGAAAGCCATGATGGTTTAGTGGTAAGACGTGTTGTTTCACGGCCAGAGAAGTCGCAGGTTGAATTCTAGTTATATTATTATTCCAGAAGGAAAATGTCGTAAAGATGATAGATCAGCTGCATAGCCCAGGAGCAATACTTGGCTATAGTTAGTCGGCCACTCCTCAGTGGTCCAGCTTGGTGGGTTCTTGCTCTAAAAATCCTTTCTCCTTTGAAAGAGTTGGCCTAATTAATTAATTTTTAATCATTTACCTCTTGTAAACGGAAATAATCTGTCATTTTCTTTTGAAGAGAAGAAATATTTAAATTCGTTTGAGATCTTCGAAACGATTCGCGTGCTTGACTTGAAATTTGGCTTACGTAGGCCTTATCATGCGCGAACAAGTGTCCCCGTGTTTCGACGGGATCTAAAACTGCACGAGTAACACCGCGGGTTGCAGCTAGTCTTTTAATAGAAGTCGTTTTTATTCGAACTATTTTTCTTTGAGTTAAAAACTCCTCGCGAAGAAAAACCGCTCCCGTGGCACAAAAGGCCACGATCAAGTGGGCACACAGCGAAGTTGTCCAACAGATCCGATTGAACGAAGGCTTCTGCTAATCTAATTATGCCGCCTTTGTATCGCCGTCTGTTTTTTTATACACATTTTTTAATATTCTTTCAGCTAGAGTTTGCTCGCTCAAAGGCGTAGTCGAGTTATGAAATTGTTCGAGCGTTAATTGTAGACGTCCAGTGGCGAATATTAAAGGGGCTCGTGTGCACTCGGCTCTATATAACTAGTCAACCTCGGTACATGGGGACAAGTTCCGACATGGCGGGGAAAAATAATATTTAATTTGCGAAGTTGGGAGTATCTTCTCTTTGAATGTAATTACGCTCTCTGGTTTGCTGTGTTTGTAACTCGATTGCGAGCCCGGAAAAAACGCATCGAATTTTTATAACATTTTATAGACGCGGAGTTAACTTCGAATTCGAGCTAATAAGTGTGTTTATGCGAATGAATGTTTACCAGAGACGCCCTTCGACAAACACTCGCATAAGGTTCACATCGAAATTCAGTTGAGACCTAGAAAGGTCTTCAAACTGATCGTCTCGTGGAACATCGTGAATTTAACGCTATCGTTAGACTTAATCAGTAAAAAATGTTTTAGAGGGCGATGAAATTATTATCTGATTGTCTTAGTAACTTTCGTATTATGCATATTTATTTTTAGGCCCACCTGTTGAGAAGCTCTGCTAAAGTCATTGAGCATAGTACTAAGATCTTCCAGAGTCTCTGCAGTAATGACTATTTCGTCGGCATACCGTAGATGAGTGATGTACTCGGCGTTTATAATGATGACCAGTCTGTTCCACTCCATTTGATTAAAGAGGTCTTTCAACGCTGCAGTTGAATGTTATACCCAATATCCTTGTTTCGCTCCACTCAGTCATCGTTGGCACCTCTGCGCTCGAAATTGTTGACGATTATACATACCTGAGAGATATAGTCCAGCTACGTAGGTCAAATTTCCAGAAACAAGTTAAACGCCGGATCCAACTCGGTTGGGCAGAGTTCCCAAAGCTACGTAAGATCTTTTCGTCCAATATCTCTCAGCGTTAGAAGACCAAAGTCTTTGAACAGTGCATGTTGCCAGTGATTACCTACGGATCGAAAACGTGGTTGCTGACTATAGGCCTCATTCGAAAGCTCAAAGTCACATAACGTGCGATGGATGACTATGCTTGGAGTTTCTCTACGCGATCAAATCAGAAATGAGGAGACCCGTAGAAGAACCAAAGTCACCGACATAGCCCTAGGAATCATGAAGCTGATGTGGCAATGGGCGGGGCACATAGTCCGACGCACCGATGAACGTTGGGGCCCGAAGGTGCTGAAACGGCGTCGTCGAACCGGACGGCGCAGTGTAGGCTGACCCCCCTACAAGATCATGCACAGTGGGCATCATTAGATGAGACCTATGTCCAGCAGTCGACGTTCATAGGTTGAAGTGAGTGAGAGCTTTTTAATAATTGTTTCTGGATTTGGACTGGTGAGAGTTCGTAGCGCCAAGAATAAACGTGCTATCAAGCAATAAAAATTTGCATTCAAGCACGACACAAAATTACTTCTTGCTATGTTAGCGTGCTTCCATCGTAGACGGTGGCATTTTTCATCAGGTAATTATATCAGTCTGTATTAGAAATATACGGTCTAAGTATTAGTCGCGCTAAAGATTATCTTTTGATAATTTTTTTCCATCACCTGGACCGGATTGGTCGCTAACGATATTGTCCGCTCCATTACCCGCCGATAAAAAACAAAGCGGTTCCTAATGAGTTTGCCGATTACCAATCATCAGAAAAAGTGCCTCCAGCCTGGTGACGACGCAGTCTTCACTTCATTTCATTTCACACCTAAACCGGAACGCTGTGAAGCTTTCGTTACGAAGTCGGCATTTCAGAACAAAATTGTTGCAAAGAGAAAATGAAGTATATGGGCTTAACGTAAGACATACATTTCTGTTACCGTCTTTTCATATATTACCTATCAATGATACCGTTTCTATTTTTAGAAATGTTTCTTTCAACAAGAAAACCGACTCTGGATCACCGTTGCCGTAGCTGTAATTAATTGAATCAATCAAATAAGCATGAATTTTGCAAAACTTAAAAAAATAACGATTGTTTGATAAAATTGCATGGACCAACAAATTAATAGACACTGAGTTCGTCTACAAGTACAATTACACGCAATCTTAAAGTCCTCTGAAAGTTTTAGCATAAAGCTTTTGCTGTATTGAAGATGGAAAATATCAATCAATCAATCAATCAATCAAATCATTTATTGCAGTACTGTTGGTAAATAGGTTGTTACAATTTCAGTTCACACGCGCAACAAGTGGCCATCCAATGGCGTGCAATAATATCAATATATTTTTGTAATTAAAATTTTCATGAGATATTGTATAAAGTTTTACGTCATAAAGTGTTATATAATTTAAAATTCGAGTCTATGTAATACATATGTTAATAATACGATTGTGAAAATTGTTGTACATGTCAATATGAATATATATAATTATACCTAATTTCTACTTTTGAAAAAATTCGTCAATGTTGTAATAGGCCTTTGCAACTAAATATGCCTTCAATTTAATTCTAAAAAGATTTGTAGTTTTTATATCTTTTAGATGTTGAGGCAATTCATTATATATCCTTATTGCCATTGCGTGACAGTTTCGGGAATATAATGTAGTTTTCGCTCTTGGGGCCGCCAATCTGTCTTTAAATCTCGTATTATAACGATACCTATCTTCAAAGGTTTCAAATTGCGATAAATTTAATCTGACATAAATGCATAATTCAAATATGTACAAAGAAGGGACCGTCAATAATTTTAATTGTATAAATAAGTTTTTACATGATGTCAATGGGCTAACCTCACATATGCTTCTGACACATTGTTTCTGCGCAATAAATATTTTACTAGCATGTGAGGAGTTTCCCCATATGATAATTCCATATCTAATTATGGAAACAACGTATCCGTGATAAGCTTGAAGAGCAGTTTGAGTATTTGATACTTTAGATAACTTCCATAATGCAAAAGAAAAGGAATTTATTTTTTTGGAAAGTTGCGCGATGTGCTCTCCCCATTTTAATTTGTCATCGAGCTCTATACCTAGGAATTTTACTTGAGACCTTTCAGTTACAGGCTCATATAGTCATTATATAAAAGAGAAGGTTAAAAAACTGCTTGAAAGTAACGAGGTCTTAATTTGAATCGAGAGGGTTAAGTTCCATTGATTTAAATTAATATAATTTGCATCAATATCGGAGCACAACAACGCAAGTGTTTAGAAGTGAAAACATGAAAGCCGATAGGACCTTCGAAGTTGGCACATTGGACGCAGACCGGTGCCGATATAAAGCCTACGACGTCAACTTGAAATATCCGAAAGGTTCGGAGCCATAAAACAGGTCTGCGTAGTGCGGCCGGCACCCATTATTTCATTACTGGGCCCAATAAAACGAATTAAAACCTAATTAGAGGCCGCGATTTTTGAACATTAAAAGAGGGAGGAATTAATTAGTGCAGGGCAATGATTCCAGTTCGGCGAGTAATTGCCGCTCCGTCTTAAATATAAATCAGGACCCGGCCGAGTCATGGGCGACGGCGGCCGGTTCGGCGGAAAGACCTCAATTTCAACAAATGCAATTTTTCGAATTATGAAACAACGTTAGCTTTGATACGCATCAGCTGGGTCTATAAGGTCACGAATGACAAAGTTCTGGAACGCATCAGGATGACTAGGCAGCTCCTCCAAATGACTGAACATAGAAAAGTCGCGTGCCTGAGCCACGTGTTGCGCCATGGTCGCTACAAACTCCTATAGCATATAATGACTCCTTAATACGGGGTAAGAGGAAGGTAGGGACTGCAGAGGAATTGATGCACCTTGCGCAAGACCGTGAACCATTTGCGGAGCTGACGGCCAACCTCAAGTAATGGAGAGGCCCGGAAAGAAGAAGTTTACATTGTCATAACTGAACTTTTAATTAGGCTTTCGATGCTATGGATTGAGTTTTCGAATAAAACGTGATTGCAATTAAAATATGTAAATATAGAGTAGTAGAAAACAAAAAAATACTGTAAATTCTCTTAATTTAAAACTTAATAAAACGCTTTTACAAAACTATTATTATAACGCGACAGAATGTTTAACCTAATGTTAATGTAAGGTAAGTAAGTAGCAGCCCATTAACGTCCCACTACTGGGCACAGGCGTCCTCACTCATATGAGAGAGGGTTTAAAGAGCTGCTCCACTGCGGATTGGCAGGTATAGTATACAAGTGCACTCTCTATTTCTTTACTGTCATAGTCAGATGTGACGGGAATCCGACACGATCGGAGAGAAACCAGGCGCAGGACCGACGGCTGAACGTGCTCTCCGAGGCACGGGGGTGAATCACACGGCCTACTTCCCAACTTCGGGCAAATATTGAGAAAATCTTGATAGAAAACTCAATATTGATTTTTGAATTGGCCCGACCCGGGACTCGAACCCAGGACCTCATATCTGTAGTCGAACATGCTAACCACTAGACCAATGAGGCAGTTACTGTACAATGTGGATATTTTTTCACGTTGGAAATTGTTTATTTGACATGGTTTTTAGTGATTAGCAATTTGTTTATCATACATATTGGCAAATCATACCGTATTCAGACATAGCCCTATAAGTTTTAAATTGATTAACGTAAATAAATCTTGATATTTAAGTCTTCAGTCGATTCTATGCTATTCTATAGAAAAGGGTTCTTGAAAAAGTTTCCTTCAGAATAAATACAATTTAATTTCGTATGTCAGTTAAAACAGATCGTTTGAAATATCGGACGGAGCGTATTACCGCTTATATTTTGTACCAAGCTGGCGTCTAGGAAAAATCTCGGAATGCGGCATTCTTCAGATCCGCTTTGAGGAGGTTCCATTGGATGCTGAATTATTCTGTTTGTCCGAGTTTCCAAACATTTGCTCCGGCTTCATTGTTCAAACTGCCGGCATTACCGCATTCATTTCAATTATTCCCTGAGTACACGGTACACTTGGTGGCTCATTCTTCATGCCTTTTAGCGTCTTTGTATCCTGAAGACTCAATTCCCAACGGACTCAGTCGTTTTGACTGCGGATTGTTACCTTTTGGGTTCGATGTCTGAATATTTCGTTCTTGACACGCTAGTTTTTACAAAAGTGTTCCCACATCAGTGTACACGCCGAGGAAGTGACATTTTCAATTCCATTTACATATAAGTTTTAAGTAAAGTAAAGACATGATACATATTTATACGCACACATACATTACCGTGGCATATGAAGTTATCCTTTATTAATGTTTTGTTAGCTACTGCAATTTCAATTATTTCCTAAGTATTACACACGGGATTTCTTCATTTTTTATGCATTATGGTCTCTTTAGCGACTTCGTAAAAGGAAATTTGGAGGCCTGAATATTGAACGTATGAAATTGCTTCGGACATTTAGTCATCAGGTTATTCGCTTAATATACGTATAACGTTGTGGGTATCCCTATTAAAAGGTAACGGACCTTTTTTTCTAATAAATATAATATTATTGGGCATAATAAATTTACTTAAAAGCCTCTTGTAGTTGAAAATATTGATCTAAAATGCCTCCAATCTCATAACTTCCAGCTGAGCTAGTTGCAGTCATTAATTCATTAATAATTGAAATGAAATCAACTTTTCCTCCATTATCGTTTCCTCCATAAACACCTTAATTCTCATTAAGGGCCGGTCATTTGGTGAAAACAAATTAACTGGAAGCCTCCGTTTGTATTCATAAAGACGCTTATCCATTTGCAGATTTTCTGGAGAATTAAATTAGACATTGCCGTATGTATAGAAATAATGCTGGCACTATATTCAATCCTCGTGCTCCTGAGTATTTACGTAATAAATTTGAATTTTACGATTCTTATGGACGGTGTTCAAGACTCTCTCGTGACCTGAAAGTTAGGTCCATATCGCATAAAACAAAGTTCTATGGGGAATCTTACACGGTCCAGGCTATAAAATCGTGGAACGAATTACCTCTGAGTATAAGAGAATCTAAGTCATTGGACATATTCAAGAAACAAGTAAAGAATCAATACCTTTCTCTATGTTTTTAGCGACGACGACTATTTGTACTTGGTTTTATTTATTTAATATGTATATTATGTATTGATTTATTATTATTTTTTGTATGTGTTTATTTTTTAACGAACACCACCTACCCTTCTTACTTTAAATAATCTCCCTAACCCTAAGGTTGCCTGGTAGAAATCGCTAATAAGCGATAAATAAGGTCGCCTATTTGTAATACTCGCTAAGTTTTGTTTCATGTATTATTTGTATAATGTGTGTGGTGTACAATAAAGTATTCTATTCTAACCTAGCAGTTACAGGGTCATTGAAGTCAAAGGCAGCTTAAAATACGAGGTGATAGTTAAATTTTTCATTATCAGTGGAAAAATCAATTGAAACAGATGGAATTTTCATCCCAGTGTGAGGAAAAATTGTATGCTGCTCGAGATTTACGGACTTCCCGGCCGAAAACACCCATTTTTCTCCCTCAGTACGTAATATACTGTTTTGAACTTTGACTTATTTAAAATCCAGTGCGAACGGGCTCTTACCGCGCAGAAGTTTGACAGGGAATGAAATGTCGCGATTTTTGCTAATTACGATCGACCCTCCCAAGGGAGAGGGTTATCGGCAACTGTAATTAAAAACTGGCTCGAGCAATATTTTCACACTTACTGTTTTCTTTTCCATTGTGTGGGAAATGTTTGAAACGTTAAAATGAACTCCGTTCTCAGTCCCAAAAATATGAAAATATTACCTGATAATAATAGTTTTTAAACAACTCTCCTTAGGCTTAAATTACATCAGTTACCTGAGAGATACGACCATTGCCACTATCGAGAATAAGTCGCAGGGATCTATTATTATTACAGCTACTAATAAACCACGTATTTCCCGATCCCGTAGGAAAATAGGGTAGGGGGGGGATCCGTAGTTTGTGACAGTATATATTGCAAAAGAAGTTTCTCAGGTTAGCGCTTAATTAAGCAAGTGCTGTAATCTGATAGGTAATTTACCTCTTATGGTTTCTACACAGATTTTTTTCTCTTGGAGGCATGTCTTACTGGTACGGTAGTGGAAGCCTTCTTCAGACTCAGATCTATTAGAAAGTGCTCTAAATTAGCTCTGCAGGGAATCGAAACAAGGATAAACCGTTAACAGATTTGTTTTATATACTCGTATTGACATATTTCCACTAAAAATATGGCAGGAAAAACTGGAAGGCGCAGGGTTGAAGATCTATAGGACCAAACCAGAACACCTGTTCTTTGATTTCGGGGATCCATCGAGTTTTTCTTCGATTGTCTGAGATAGTGTTTCCCTTTGAGTCTGCTCCGATTTCCGTTATCTCGGCTCTATCTTCCAAAACGACGGTGGCATTGACCGAGATGTTACTAGCAGGATAAATGCAGGTTGGATGAAGTGGAGGCAGGTCTCGGGAACAATTTGCGATGCCAGAATGCCCCTTAAACTAAAGGGGAAGATTTATAAGACGATCGTAAGACCTGTCATCCTGTATGGATCAGAGTGCTGGGCCACCAAAGGGGAGAATGAAAGGAAATTGCATGCAGCGGAGATGCGAATGTTGAGATGGATGTGTGGAGTGACAAAATTGGATAAGATTAAGAATGAGTATATTAGAGGAAGTGTGAAAGTAGCA
This sequence comes from Elymnias hypermnestra, assembly GCA_015832385.1. Classification (NCBI taxonomy): domain Eukaryota; kingdom Metazoa; phylum Arthropoda; class Insecta; order Lepidoptera; family Nymphalidae; genus Elymnias; species Elymnias hypermnestra. Next base: position 879,586 of record JACTOM010000160.1, on the reverse strand, counting down.
CCAGTGACCGAGAAGTTAAGGAGTGGAAGGTTAGCCTGGTATGGACATGTAATGAGAAGGGAGGATAGCCATGTATGTAAGAGGGTTCTAAATATGATGGTAAGCGGCAGGGCCGGGAGAGGGCGACCAAATAAAGTGTAGATGAATTGTGTGAAAGAGGATATGTGTATAAAAGGTGTGAATGTAGAAATGACAGCCGAGTGAAGTGGCGAAAGGAAACATGCTGTGCCGATCCCACCTAGTGGGATAAGAGCAAGAAAAACAACAACATTGACATATTTCCACTAACCGTTTAGGTAGTGCGGGCGATTGATCGTAATTAACTCTTCCGCGAATATATTCTTTTACGCTGTCTTTGTCGTGGCTCAGAAATCAAACCCCACCACTCGGTAAATTAGTTTTGATATTTAAATTAGAGGAATGCCGCGCGCCGCCGGCCATCGCCGCCTCCGCATTATACGAAACGGCCAAGTCACGACTTTTATTCATTCCAAGTAATATAGAGTCCATAAGATTACAAATTCATAAAATCATCATTAACATTTGCCGTCCTTGTATCGGCATGTCGCATTACATCTAGCCGTTTAGGGGTTAAATGAAAGGCGCTCGACTTCTTTTTGAATCCTTTGGTAATGAGTATACTACCGCTTTAAAAGATTGAATCTACGCAGAAAGACATTTTCCATATATTTTAACCCATAATGACCTAGTATTCAGCTACGTAGGCTTCGGCTGAGTCGTCGCTAGTTTTAAGTTAATAATCTTTAAATAAAAATGTTGAGACTGATTTTCAGAAAGAGATTTCCTCCATAGGACTACTGCTTATCTTGAGATATATATCTGCCAATATTTTACTAATTCTACGCTTTAAGTCTCAATGGCAGGTGTAGCTCAGTTTTTGATTTATAAAAAGTATAAAAAACAGTTAAAACAAGGCAGCCATCGTACAGTGTAAAGGGCCGCCGTCCAGCCTAACCTGCCGGAAAGATTGATTCCTCTTCCTCAGCCAACTACATCCCCTCTTCCAGTTTTAGATCGCGTTATTTCAAGATAAGTCCGTTAATTGCCTTTACAGGCAGGTTGCTCTTCCCGATTATTGATCACAAAGTTTTTGTATGTCTTCCGACTCACCGAGGGGAATTTAATGCTTTTTGTTCCTTGGGAATTCGGTGTTAACAACCCTTTTGTACTTATTTCTAAGTGGAGATAACTTTTATTCCTCTACAGCAGTTTTAAAATATTTATTACGATATAATTTTAATTTGTTTTATTTAAAACAGAGCAATTCATTCGCTCCGACATTTTTTTGTTCGTCTCAGTAATCATTTATTCGTACCATTTTTCAATTACCTTCTTTAAATAAAGAACTTGAATTTATTGAATGACATCTCTAAAACATCCTCAAGCCGTTTATAGAAACTTATTCTTTTACCAACTAAATCTTTTATCAACTACTCTCCTAGAAGTTACACCAAGTTTCTTTTATTTGTAATATTTTCAGAGGTGCAATAACGTTTCTTTCTTCAATATATTTCAATAAGTAAGGGGCCGGTGGAGGGCTATTTTTCTTTAATTCGTTTTATTTCGCAATCCCTCCAACCCTTCACCAAATGCTAATATTGTAGGAGGGGGTTATTGTTTAAAAGTATTCAATTTGCGTTTCGGATTAGAAAATCCTTCGCTAATTCACTTCGACACTTCCAGCTAATTCTTTTGACGAATTTACAATATTCTAATGTAATTTGTTTAATAGAGAATAGAATGCGTTATATAAAAGTCAAATTGTTATTGAGTTTACGAGAGCCCATAACGTAAACCTTAAGAACCAATTATATACTACAAACTAAATATCAAACTGTTGTGGCCATTTTAAAAAAATTTAGAGACATAGTGGTTTTATAAAAGAAATAAAGAAACACAGGCGTTATATATTTATGGTCTATTTTAAAATATGAGATAGCACATCTTAAAAGAGGCTACGGGCATCATGTAATGATCCGAGCGGAGGTTCTTGCGGCTGTCTACCAGTATCGAACAGCTGCAAGGGACAGGGGAGAATGGCCAGATACCAGCGAAGTCCAGAGAGTCAGGGCTCTATCCGACAGGGCCCTGATTGAAAGATGGAAAGGGGACCACAGGATTTCTGAGGCGGGCGTGGTCACTGTTGCGGCGATACGTCCCCACTTGGAAGGCTGGCTTGCTAGACGTCACGGTTCTTTGTCCTACAGGTTGGTGCAAGTACCAACTGGACTCGAGTGTTTGGATAAATACCAGCACCTGCTTGTGGGAGCGGCTGTTGACTCGGCGCACCGCACTCTAGCAGAATGCCCGGCTTGGGGACCGCAACGCCGTCTCATGGTATCCCTGGTTGGAAGTGATCTCTCTTTGCTGGAAACTTATGCTTATGCTTATGCTGAGTTGGAAACCCTTTCGAGGTGGTATACAGACAGTAATGCTGTTTATGGTAATGCTGTTTGTTACACCATCATTGAATAAAAGCTTTTCTTTCTTTCTTCTTTCTTTGTCGAGCGTAATTGGTGCTACGCATGAAGCGGGTTCCGCTGAGTTTTAGTGGTTATTCTGGTGCAGCCAGGGAGTCCCACACTGTCGGTTAGAGGTTAAATTCATCTGACGTGCGCAAAAGCATTTCCCAGCGAAAAAAAAATCATGTAATGATGGTTTATAGCGTAACAGTAAGCTGAGTGTAGATAACAAATTACTGATTTACAAGATGGTCATCAGGGCTATATGGAGCCTCCTTGGTTCGTTACCAATAGCGAAATACATGGCCATCTACAAATGAACACACTCAAAGAAGAAATCAGGCTATTCTCTAAAAACTATAAGCAAAGATCGAAAGTGCATTCGAACAGCAATATGCAAACAGAACAGAAATAAACAATAAATGCAAAGGTTGCCTAATACTTGCCTTAGTAATACTATTTTTTTTAAAGTACAAATGGATTCTACGGTTTTATTTACACGTATAGATAACTGGTGAAGTCGATTAATTAAAATCGGACCTAATCCCTTAACTGAACCGGGCTATTGTGTGAAAATTGAAAAAGTTTTCTCGTCTTCAGTCCATTAGGTCGAGGGCCGGAAATGTTTCGCAAATATTTATTGCATTGGTGACTGACGCCCGAGCTGTTTCAGAGAGAATATCATTCAGAGAGATATACAGTACATAATTACAAATGCATTTAGTGAAGAGCTGATCATTTCAAATAACAAATAGACGCTTCAATTGTATTTTTTACTCTGAAAATCTTATTCTATCGCTTTAAATGTTTGACCAGCGTTCGGCAAAGCAGCCGAGGCCAATATGGCGACGACCGTATAGCATTTATGTTCTCACCTGTTCGTGCGAAGTTTCACAAGAACTTTTAGTACAATACAATGCTGTGCAGCCGTCTCTGTCTGTCTCGGGGGAGGAGAGTGCATTTCGCTCCAAGGAAATGTATTTAAAAGTGTGGCGGGTCGTTTGTTTTTAATGAATTAATTTTATTATTGTGAGAGCGGCGCGTCTTGCCTTTATTGGCAGAACTCCTCCAGCAATTAGTGTTTTATTATGATATAATTTTTGGAAGGGTTGAGGTGTTCGCCAGATGGTCGTCTCCCGTCAGACTTCAAATTTCATTTTAAATTCGAGGTGCCTTCTCGTGCCAGCCTTCTCGAGGAAATATCACGTAGCGAGCTTTTAGACGCGACTTCATGAAGTGAAAGCTCCTATGGCACGCTACGGGAAAGCTTTCGTAATACGTTACGCGAGGTGCGTATGTGTCCATTAGGTCTTTCCTGTACAATTTACTTTACTGACAAACAATCATTACAAAATATTGTTTTTAAAGTAAAAATCTGTGAAGGGAAACACCGAGAGGAAACCTTTATATCCCGGGAGTAATTCTGTGGTATGTATAGCCTGAAAATAAGCAATGGAACAGAGTGCTGAAACCCTTCTCTTCAATGAATGAGGAAGTCTGGGCCCACCAGTGGGACATTAATAGGTTGCTCGTAAGGAGTATCTTTAAAATAGAATTTAATACGATACGATATTATAGGACTTAGTAGATTAAAACTTGAGAGGTTTCACTTCTTCCACGTGTACACTGATAGAGATTACAAGTTCAATTCCCGACAGGATAAATTTAGAAAACACTATTAACTTTGTATCACAGGTAAGCTAAAATTCGCATTGTATTCCGGTTTGTCTAAATCTGGCCTTGGGAAGTTTCGATCGTGCTTAGTTATCAGATTAACAGCAAAGACAATTCTGTGTAGAAACCCTTAAGAGGTAAATCACTACTAAAATAATATTATTTAAAGCATATTGTCTATGTCTATGACTTTTATGCTGTCATAAGATAGAGGAGTATCCTGAAGATGCTAGCGGGAAAACTAGACTCGCCAATCCAGCAGAAATTTATATCTGTTTTGGGCGGTGAAATACTTATTTTAAATATTAATGTTTGTAAAACTTCTTCTACTAACATATTTTTTAAATAGAATGTAACTGACGAATGGGCCTTTGTTGCACCGAATGAATAAATTTAATTATATTATCTTCGACTGTCTTATCACTCGCTACAAGACGAGATGTCAATAGTAAAAAGGTATTGTTTCCAGCGATATTCCCCAAGGTACTGGGGCCTCTGCACTCAAGTTAATGAGTCGAGCACAAAGTTATATAAACATCGCAGCTAATTACATTATCAGCTAATTATCCTAATGCGTCGAGAGGCGCCTTCAGTCGCTTGTCCTCACCAGCCGACTGCTCTCGTCTGAATATCAATGGCACTGCACGTGTAACGTTGCGAGAGGCTAGGACTTCAAGGCAAAATGCTATTCGTTTTTAAATTGTACCAAAACCGTCGGCAGTCCCAAAATTAAACGTTCGTATGTTTATATATGTTATGGTACAATCAAAGTTGGAAGCGCACTGATCTGTTAAGAGGCAATTTACCTCTTATGGTTTCTGCAGCATCGTATCGGAAAAAAATCTCTTAGTTTGACGGTACGTTTGGCTAGGATTGTAACTAGCCTCGGCCGAAGTCTCCCAACAGCCAGACAGGTTAGATAATATAATTTCCTAAATTCGTCTTAGCAAATAGAACTTTTTCCACCCATTATTTCCCGTATACGAATGATGTTGGCATTAGAGAACGACCATTAATCTCTCGTCCTGTCCTGAGAAGAGTCCACAACACACTCAGTCGGGTGTCCTTCTTATTATGATGTTTTTTCTACAAAGGTAGAATAAGGCGAACGATAAATTTTTTGAAAAGATTTTTATCTTGTTACGCCAAATAAGTATATTTCTATGTAATATTTGAAATTACAGCACGATTTTTCAGTTAGTTTTCTTTTGACTTTATCAAGTATTTTCTGCCAGTTTGTTATAAAAACGTATATGTCTACTTTAAAATTAATTATTTAATAGTTAGTCATGATACCTAATGTCATTATAGCAGATGTTGCAATTGGCCCGTTGTCATGGTACTTTGTTATTATATTTTTGAATATTGCAATTATACCGGATGTAGCAGGCGCAAGCTCAGTGCCATCAATAGGCTGGTTCTCAGTTAACGAGATCATTCTATTGTGAGAACAGTGATTACATAATTGTGATATTATTGCTATCGTGCCTCCGCTGTGGCCGCGGGCCCACATATACTTACCCTGAAATTAAGAGTTAATTGGCTGGAATTTATGAGAACGGTTGAGATCAAAGATCCCGTTACTTATCTACAGATGAAGTTGACATAAGCGGGTTAAAAGCAAGGTGAACCGGTTCGCGGTGTGCGCGGCGTCGTCAGGTGCGCGTCGCGCTGCAGGTGCCGCCCACCTGCCCGCCCGGCGGGGGCGGGGCGGGCTACCTGCGCAGGTGAGGCGGCACCTGCACCACGCCCTCTCGCCCGAACACTGCCTCCTCGCGACACGGATCCACCGTGAATACATCACTGTAAACGTGGAGAAAGAGAAACTTATTTCGTACCACCTGTTCTACGCACAATTAAATTGTTACTTATGAACTACGATTTCTTATGTATAAAACGGGACTAATCTTACAGCTAAACTAATTATTAAAACTATTCTAAATTGGGCGCCACCAGAGCTTTTCCCCTGAGATGTAAGCATCCAAGTGTGTATCAAAACTAGGCATCTACACGAATTATAAAGAGGAAACGTTTGTGCTTTTATATATAAATATGTGCGTTTTCACACAAAAACTACTGGACCGATTTTAACAATTATTTGACCATTAGAAAGCTGCATTTTCACTGAGTGACATAGGCTATATTACTTTCTCAGAAATAATAGGGATCCCTAAAAAAATGTATAAATGTAAAGATGTAAAACAATTGGTCACAAAAAAAGAGTCATCGTGTGCGCTGCGGAATTTATTGAAGATAGAACAACGATATGTTCTACAATATCATTAATATCTACAAGAAAATCCGTTATAATTACTTTATAACGTTAATAAAAGCGCCGACAATAACAAAACCACATTATTCATATCTCTATTAATCTTTATGTTCAAATGTTCTGAGACAACAAAGTATTAGATAATAAATGAACCAATTAAAAAAATCTTTCAATACCTGTAGAGAATTTTTAAATCGACTTATGTCGGATATTTTACGTAAATGATGTTACGAATTCAAAATTGTGTTAGGTATATATTCGTTGTTAAGTAAAACCTGTATTTTAAATAGATTACGAATGCGTGTCTATAATCTAATAAGCTCAAAGGAAGTAATTAGAATCTAAGTAAAATAAAACATATATGTTTTATTTGTTTTTTAAATTTGAATATATCATGTTGGGGTCGCCAGTTTGCTTCGGCAAATACCTGTACCAAACTGTTGGCTGTGAACCGTCGGCAAGATGTCACGAGTGTGGTGCCTCGTCAGACACAGCCCACCACACTGTGGCAGAATGTCCCGCGTGGGGACCTCAGCGACTCATTTTGACGTCGCTGATCGGCACGGACCTCTCACTGGCAAGTATTATAGGAGCAATACTTACCAGTGAGCAGGCCTGGAGAGCGGTTGCCTCCTTTTGTGAGACTATCATCTCGCTTAAGGAGGCACGGCAAAGGGAGAGGATGAATGCCGCCGAAACACTCCAGCACCGACGAAGGGCTGTAAGAAATAGGAGGCGGAGATTCGTACAATTCCTCCCCCTGTAGAATATCTGTGAGCTGTAACCGAGGGGCCAGAGAGGAATGCCTCAACGAACCTCTGGCTCCCCACTCATGGTTGATGGCGGTTCCGCTGAGTTTTATGGGTATTGTGAGTCTGTACCCTAGCGGAGTCGGAGTCGGAGTCGCGACTTTCAGTCGGGGTGCGTAAATGCATTTCCCAGCGACAAAAAAAGAGTGTTGCCAGTATTTCATATTTAAGCTAAACTTAATAAAAAAACATCACTTGTAGTTTGCATATTTGACAAATATAAAAGGAAACTCAAATAATAACCGCAAATATCACAACCTGTTTTGATAAACAGCTGATTGTTAAAGACAGTTTTAGCCTGTGTAACTTTGTGAATTGTATATTTGCTAATGTATCTAAATCTCTTAGGAACATCGGGATACCCATTCTTAATGAACGTTTCCGCTGCGACAGGAGCACTTTGCCACATTTCAAGTCAATCGAACCTATAGCTTCCGAGATTTTATAAAAGATAGATAACTGAGTGAGTAATAGCTTAAATACAGATTATATTTCAGTTGAAACATGTTATATTCAGTGATCTAGATGTGCAAAACAAAACAGATATACAGAACTACTCTGGCTTAAACTTGCAAAGGTAAGCCTTTGCCGAAGCCCCCCTCACTCCGAACTCATTTCTCTCGAAATCCAATTCTGAAGTCGACACGTAAACTCGAGAAGCTTGTTTCATGATAAGCGTTAATTCAGTATCAACTTGACACAGATGAATAGAAAATGGACCGGGAAATATCAAATAAAAAAATGAAGATGAAGCGATAGATTACCTAGGAGATTCGTGTTCAAGAGCTAGTTCTCGAGCTTGAAGCCACTCTCAGCTCTCGGAGGGATGTCGGTGAACTGTGCTCTGCTCTCAGGTCACGTGACCTAGATACCTACTTACGATCACAGAGCAAACTACGACCTACAAAGAAAAATTAACTTACAACTAAATTACAGATTCTAAAAGTAGTTACACACAGCTGATGCAGCCATGGGCTGTAATGTGATTTGCATCACACGAAGGAGGAAATTTGCAAATTTCACGTTAAGATATCCTGTCTTCGTTTCCCGGCAAGGCAAACTTTCTGAAACAGTGTTTATATGTACAAATAAATAAAATTCGAAAGACGATTTCATTTTTCAAATTACAAGCCCTTCCCTAAAAGCATATGAAAGTATATATGACAATTGTCTAGCTTTCTGTTTCTTTTTTCCGATTAATTTGTAAAATTGCTGCACCGATTTCGATAGGATTTCATCGGGAATTACACGGGTCAACCTGGTCTTTAAATTAACATTGCAAATAGACCGTTTTAGGTTCCCGCCTCATTTTGTCAAATAAGCTTATTTATATTTCATTTTCAATTCGCGGGACCTCGAAATCCCTTACCTATGGGAAAATGGTGCCCACTGCTCTCGGCAGAGGGCGTGCCGGTACGTCACGAGGATTTTTTGCGCACTTAACCCTCACGACACGGAAGAGGAGGTGCCGTCTTACTAGCGCTGAAGGGGTGACCTCTTTGGAGTGACCCTGGCAACGCGGGCTCGGACGCTTACAGCCATACAAACAAATAATACTTTTTAATAAAAATAAACTAGAAGAACTGCCTGATTCACGTAGCGGCTTATTGATTGTAACCAGAGCACAGGTTGGTGACCGGCATCAGTTCCCTGTGGAGGAGCATCTGGGTAATAGGTACGGCGCCTGTTGCCACCCAAGTGGAAGACTTCAGATAGTGAGGTGTCATGTCATGGCAGCCATTTTCTGGTCCGGAGTTTTCGTCCTCAAATGTAACCAAAAGTACCCTCAGATTTAGCCAAAAGGCATTGTAATCGCAACACACGTGGTGCCTTGTGTATATGTCTCGGCTACAGACCGTTAGTGTAGAAGGACTGAAAGTAAGCTCTATGTGTATGTTCTATCAGATATATTACGGAGAATGTTCGGAGGAGGTATTCAATTTGATAACACCTTCAATCCTTAAAGCCTTTTTCGGGTACCTGCAAAATATGGAACCGACTTCCACAAGAGGCTGCTCTGGACCTACAAATATGTCAGGGGCAGCATACACCGTTACATGGAAGCGCGTTTATCTGGGTAAAAGGTGATAACCCCCTTACGGTTTCTACACAGCATCGTACCGGAATACAGATCCCTTTGTTTGGGGGTACGTCTTTGCTGGTAGAGTGGTAACTAGAAAGTAAATACAATTTCCTAAATTCGTCATACCGGGGATCGAACCCAGGACCGCTGTTAGCAAGGCGAGTATTCGCACCATTGCGCCAGCGAGACCGTAAAAGGATTCGCCTCTGGAAATTTGAAATGCGAGTCGAGCGAGCGAATTGCTACGTATGGCTACTGCCTTACGCACTCTTCCTCTGGAAGGTTGACTGTAACTTTTTCAAGCTGTCTATTGGCTTTTACAGCTTAACATGTAAAAGTGACAAGCGTGAAAGCTCAGCTGAGAATGAGAGAGGAAAGCCCGTGAAAATGCTTAACAAGGTCGTGGAGACAGTTGCCCTAAGAGCGACTTCTGTGAGGCTCGGACCTCGGCTTTCAGCGACGTTGTAGCGACTGCTGTGGAGGACCTTAGTGCAGATCCACGGATGTTTCCGTAAGTTAGCGAAGACCTCGAGGATATTGCCTTAGTCTTTCAAGTTATTCAGAGCGATGGAGTTAGTAGACACAGAAGACACGTGGTTTGGAATATTTCTTTAAAAAACCTGGTCGAATGTGCGGCACACCAGTGCGTATGTTTTGCCCGGTCTGTCGGTGCGTGCCGCGGTTTATTCAATGAGCCAGTTTTTGCCGCCTACGTGGACCGAACTCTACTTTACATAATTTCGAACAGTTCTTTGCGCCCTTTATGTGTGTCCCTTTACGTATATAGCCGTACTCGCGTCAGCATCGAACAAAATTGAACAAAGTAAGCGAAATGTGCTGTGCCTCGAATAGTTCCGAAGTTGCTGCATTGCTTACAATAATTATGATTGCTTTATATTTTCTTTAAAATTTCCTTAGCAATTTTTATTTTATCGAATATTTCTTCGGTTATAGTGCAAAAGATAATAATAATTGAAGTTTGTGATAGTGCCAGTGAGGGAACATAGTCGCGTTGGCAAATAATCTGGCGAACAAACGAAGCGTACGGTGAACGAGTTGTATGCTTATACGATATTACATGTAACCGACAGAACATTGAGTACACGTAATCCAAGGTTTAAAAGAAACAGGTCTTTAATAAAATAGTTAAAGTTTCTATAATAAACTCCTAGAAGTACTAACTCCTTACATAAACGGATAACATGCACGACAAAAGGCTTGAGTTTGCATAAATTCTTGTGACATGAAATAAATTAATTGAAATAATAAATTGATTTGAATATGACTGTAAATGAAATGATATTCGATCGAGTTTGCTGTGGGCTCATTTCAGAGCAGTTTGCATATCAATTCTGGTAAATTCAGATCGCATGGAAGAGCGGAAAATTCTTGCACAAATAACCAATATACATTATAATTGGGGATTCCTAACGGAATTTCAGATGTTGCTGGGTATAAACTTTTATAATAAAGAAATTTTAATGTTTTTATTATTTATATTATACCTTTTATCAATTTTATGAAGAGCAAATCTGGTGTATAACTTGGCCTGGATGTCTCACGTCACGTACCCGGGTTTTCAAGAAAAACTTCATAAGCAACGTACAATTTTTACTTACTCTTTAGCTATAATTGATTACGTCCATATACTCGTATTTGGGACAATACTATATCGTAAAGCATTTTAGGCAAAAAACTTAATCGACACAATACATTGATGATTTCACTTGTTCTACAAATCGAAAAGATTTACTCAATATGCAGGTAAACAACTATTTTCTAGTTTATTCCTATAAAAGGTTTCTTATAGTTCGGAAGAATTAAATGTTTTTGTCTCACATTCGTTCGTTATTTCTCAAGTGAGACGAAGTCGGGATGTACAAAATAGGGTGTATCACTCAGTAAATAAAGACAGAGAGAGCTGTAATTGAAATTTTAATGAAAACAGGTGTTCCTCAGATGAGAGCAATGCTCCTGAGAGACGACAAGTGTTTAGTTATAAACGAGGGAAGACCGGTGTGTAGTTCTACCGAAAGCATTATAACAATTGCATGCTTAGTTTTTTGCAAACATTCGGAAGCAAAATGAAAATATTGTTTACTGACGCAATGTCATCCGTGTAGTAATTGATCCCGTAGGAATAGGAGGATATCCGTCCATAGTACGCGTTTACATCGCGAAATGTATGCCGAATTTTATATCACCCAACCCAAGCATTTTTTACTTTAGTTGATAAAATTATTAAGACAGAATGAATGAATAAAACTTGAGGATGTCACTATTTACTGACATGACCTTGGATTTTGTCTCCCACAAAATTCTTATAGATAAGCTAGAAAATCTTGGTATTAGAGGACCAGCAGTCAATTGGATAGAATCATTCTAAACAGATAGGAAACGGTGCGTAATGATACAAAATATAAATAAAAATAATGAAATAGCGAATGTTAAATCGACGTATGAAATAAATAAGAATGGAGTTCCAGAAGGGACTGTCTTTGGGCCCTTTTTATTTCTATTTTATATAAATGACCTACCTGACATTACCAAATATCAATTGACTCTGTTTGCTGATGACATTTCTATTGTTATGATATCTATAAATAAATTCGAACATGACATAAATAATAGATTAAAATCAGTAATTGATTGGCTTAACAAAAATAGTTTTTAAATGAACATATCAAAAACAAATGTATTATATAAATCTTAAGTTTTCTGGCAGGTTATTATACAAGTTTAGAAAAGGTGATCCTACTGAGAAGAAAACAGCAAAACATTCAATAGTTACTCTTATAAATACCAATAAAGTCTTCAGAATCTGGGAGTTCTATTAGCAAATGGAGTACTTGCATCAATACACCGGCGTCAAAAGGGCTTTTGACTTTATCTTCGACGAACAAACCAACAAATGATTCTCTTTAAATAAGTAGACATAATAGCGATATTCCTGTACAGTATTATCAGCATATTCACGTCAGTCTGTTTTGTGATACACGTAACTGCGCAACTCGCTAATAAGGTCAACTATCACACGTCGTAAGCGATGAATGATGATAGCGAACAATACCTAATATACAATTATACTGTCTGTTCATAATGTGATGAATAATTAATTCAAATTCATTTTAAAAACGCTTTATTCAAGAGGACTTTTGCATCATTTTTGTATTGTAAAATATATATTTTTACCACATTTTAATTCCAACGTAAGTACGACCGACGACGATGTTAATTGACTATATACAGTTACGAGAATTTCTTCGCGCCATATTCCAAGAAGAATCCACGACAAACTCAATAAGGTACAGTGTTTTAGTAACCTATCTTATAATATAAATTCCATTAATTTAATTTAATTTATAGCAATTTAATTCCACGTTTTGTTATTGACTACGTAATCCTTGAAATTACAGTACGATTTCACAATAACTGATTTAATTTAATAAGTATTTTGATTTATTGATGGGTAGATTAACATGACTCTGATGATAAATGATTATAGCCTGACATTGAAGCTCGCTAATCAGGTACTTTACGTCTCATAGTTTGTACACAGCATCGTACTGATAATTTTTTTTTGCTCGGCATGTCTTTGGATAGGCTACTAGCCACCGAAGCCTCCCACCGGTTCATACATGTTCATACGGTGATGCTTTCACGCCTCATTCCCTTCGGGATAGACGGAGACCATATGATTCCACTTGCCTCGGTCTTTGCAAATTACCTTCCCTTATTTCATTTTTATTAAAACTTTCATACAAGTTCGTTGGTTTAAAGTACCCTACACCTGGCCCTTATTTCAAATATCCTGGACTTGGTCCACAAACGTTCACCTTGCTGTTGCCCTTCCCTTTCATACTAAAAAAATTCCTTTTCTTAAACTAGTCCTGCTGATAATTGAACTCAGGGTATCTGATACTGAAGCGAGCTTTCGCGTTAAAACCAATGTATCAAATTAAAGTAGATATGTCAGTAATAGAACTTGAATTCGCTGAATAATACGTCATATATGAAAAAAGAAAAGTGTATATCGTTAAAATTATAGGGTTCCACGTCTTATATTATCACTAACAACGCCACAGGGAGTTGGGGTGTGAAAACAAAAACTTCGACGTGAAAACGGCTTAATAAATAAATAAGATTACAGGCAGGAAAGCCTCCACGAAGCTGTAAAACCATTGTGGAGTTTTTATTATTTTTTATTATCACTGCTATGCATTTCGAGCAAATATTTTGATAATATGTAAACAAATAATAAAATTGGGGTGTCTTTGGTCATTTAAAATGAACAGGCTTACCACTGAATCTATGTCAAAGTATATATATGTATAAAAAATCATGTTTTTTGTCTATCTCTTCTAATTTCTAAAACGGGACATTCACTGGCTGGAAGCTGATGTAATAAAAAAGCAGCCTGAATTATGCGAGTAAAAGTAAGTGATAATACTTTAGGGATTTAACTTTCTAATATACTTAAAGGAATATATAGCAGATCATATAGAAAGACATATTTATTTTTGAAGTAAAACTTCTTTACCCACGACTTAAAGAGTAAGCTGTTCAATGTGTGACGAGAGCGTTACGAAAAGTGTAATCGGGTGATATGAACGGAAATTGAAAGGAATATATAGCGAATATAGAAAGAGAAAGAGTTACGTTTTACGTCTGTCGTGTCTTAAGCACACTCGTTTTTTATTGGTTAAATAGATTACAAATTCATGGAGCAAACAGAGAAATGTTTTCTATTAATCTAATATAGATAATTTTAGATACGATAAAAATACTACACCTAACTCATGCGAAATTATCTTTGTTTGTTTCTTACGCTTTAATCGATTAAGCGATTTCGATGATGTTTTTTATAGATATAGATGGAATCTGGAATTCATAGGCTTTTTTTTCTCGCAAAAATGATAATATTATCTTAGAAATTACTCCTCTTATAAATCAGAGATAATCTTGCGTTACAACGAACATGACTTTGTTCGAAATAGATGTGGGAAACAAATCTTGCAGTAAAATATTCATAATGCGAGTAAGTTATAGCCGAAATGAATATGTATGGTGAGGTGCCCGATGTGCACTCGGAGCAGATTGATCAGTCAATGAGGGAGAGGGGGTGAGGAGGTAAATATTTGGCGAGGCGTAATAAAATCATACCGTACCTGCCGACACGCGCGGCGCTTTTATCGCTGCGCGAAAACGATTTGGACTTTATTTAAGCAATTTACCAATTTCGATATACTGTTTGTTATGTAGACAAAGATTTGAATGTAGACATTTGTATATTTATAAAAGCTTCATGTTGTTTTGTTTATGGAACTTTAAAATATCGGTAATTGTTACAATAAAAGCTATGACGCGTCTCATAAATACTATAGAAATAATTGAAATGGAAATGTACGAAGGTTACAGTGCACACTGGCCTAAGAAGATACCACAACAAACTCATATAATTAAATGTAAATTAAATTAGGCCCACTACAATAAAGAGTTAACTTTTGCGAAATCAAAGTAAAAGTATTGGAATGGGCAATAAACTATGCCTTAGCTCCATAGAACTTGGAGATACATTTCTCGTAAAACAAGAATCTTTGTATCTTCTATATTCCTTATTTGTCGGAGGAATATTTCGGATACTACCTTGGACAACACCTTGGACAACACGTTGGATCAACGCATCAATCCTCAAGAAACTCAAAGCCACAGCTTGGCTCTCCGTTTGCCTCTGGCAAAAATAGTTGCAAGCAATCGTCCACGACCCTCAGGCATGCGGAAGCGGTTCAAGGAGGAGGATTACGCCGCCGTCGCCGTCGCGATATTACATTTGTACGTTAACCGAAACGTAAATAAACTTTTCCCGATATGGATAATACGTTTGCGCGTTTCAATTGTTGTTTCTCGGGAACACGTTCCCTGCTTAATTAAGCGTCTCGCGATACGCTCCGCTCCAAACGAAATATCTTCCCGTCACTTGGGTTTCAATCAAGCCACGTGCAAACAAAATATCGCTCGCTTTGTTGATTGCTACGGAACCTGCCCTAATCAAATTTATGTTTGTTCGTCTTCAGAGCCCCCCTGTCCCCCTGCTCTCGTGGATCTGCGGAATTACTCCATTTGCACTTCAATCCAGGTCGTTTGCCTGCCGGCCATTTTTCCTCACAATAAGACGTCTCACGTTATACGTTCGGGTGGCTGTTTGATTGGAACTCGCTGCCGCACAAACACGCGCCTTTATGGAGACGAATGCCGCGACGGAGGACTAATAAACGGGGAACGATAATATTTGACCAAATAATCAAACAATACAACCGCATAATCTAATAAATGATAACCATTCCTATATTGGATCCTCCTTTCTATAAAGGTTTCCTTAACGCCAGAGTTGTCTAGTAGATAAGACCGCCGAATTGCACACAAAAAGTACATGTCTTTCTAGTACTCTCTCTAGTGGATTAGTTGCTTCTGCTCCATATGCCTTCCCTAAACTTTCAAAGCTTCTCTCTCTCTTACCCTTTGCTCCCAAGTTGCAACTAAAATAGATTTTAAATTTCAACGGACAATATATTTGATTGAATTTGATTGCCTAAAAATGCTAATTCATTGAAGAAGGAAGTCATTAATTGAGTTTGATAGGAACACCTCAAATCAAAGGTTATTTAAGTAGGACCTTCGTCAATTTGACTAATTGACCTTTCGCAACTTTGGAGTCTGGAGAAGTCCTACTTAAGTTGACCGCATACAACTAAAAATAAATAGAGTAACTTCGAACTACACTGAGTTTACGGCTAGTGTTTCAGGCACTTAGACTTTTCTAAGACTGACTTTGTTTAGTGGAGCATATTGACGTAGTAAACCATGTGTGCTGTAAGCGCTGATGACGTGAGTCCCTAGTTCAACATTTTGCTGAACTCAAGAATGGCCTAATTAATATAGCTAATTAAACAATGAATTTTATTTTGGTATAAGCTAAAGATATTTCTAACATATATATTTTTGATGGATTTACAGCAAAAGGCAATATCGCTTTTGTTCGAAACATTGCTGCTGTAGGAAATTGTATTTTCTAATTTGTCTGAGTCTGGACTGGTAGGAGGCTTCGGCCGTGGCTAGTTACCACCCTATCAGCAAAAACGTACCGCCAAACGAAGAAATTTGTGTTCCGGTACGATGCTGTGTAGAAACCGCAAGGGGTATATCTCCTCTTAGCAGATTAGCGCGCTTCCATCTTAGACTGTATCATCACTTACCATCAGGTGAGATCACAGTTAAGCGCTAATCTGTCAGAATTAAAAAAGAAATATATATTGTGTAGTAGATCATAATGCCCATGAAATACGAAGCGTGTTCAAAAAGTATCGCGAATTTAGAATTTTCGCGGGTTACGTACGAGTATTCCTGTGGCAAGAACTCATGATGCACCACGCCCCTGCAATCAAAGAAAACTGTCAGCAAAACTTTCACATTCGAACGAACTTGGCGCGCTTTTTTCGGTCTTGGTTCGTGCGGCAGCTTCCATTGAGATGATTGAGCTTTGGTTTCCACGTCATAACCATAAACCCACGATTCGTCACCAGTTATGACCCTCTGGAGCAAATTTGGGTCGTCGCGGACAGAGTTTAACATCTCATTAGCAATGTTCATGCGATGCTGTTTTTGGTCACAATTGAGCAATTTTGGTACGAATTTCGCGGCGACCCGTCTCATGCCCAAATCANCCCCGGTAGGACGAATTTAGGAAATTGTATTTTCTAATTTGTCTGAGTCTGGACTGGTGGGAGGCTTCGGCCGTGGCTAGTTACCACCCTACCAGCAAAAACGTACCGCCAAACAAAGAAATTTGTGTTCCGGTACGATGCTGTGTAGAAACAGTGTAAGGGGTATATCGCCTCTTAACAGATTAGCGCGCTTCCATCTTAGACTGTATCATCACTTACCGTCAGGTGAGATCACAGTTAAGCGCTAATCTGTCAGCATTAAAAATATATATATATATATTGTGTAGTAGATCATAATGCCCACGAAATACTACCTGTATAACTTTCCAATTATCCCATTTTTTTGATAATTTAAAATGTTTAAAAGGTAAATAGAAGTGGAATATGGGATATTGTATTGTTTTCGATGAAACTTCCCACGTGGCGCGATTTTTTCTAACAATTGTCATACTTCAATCAATTTATGCAAAACCTTAACAAATTATTTATATGAAGATTCGATTAGTCATTTATTAGATAAATGCGGAGGGGGACTTTGGTGTATAATACGAAGAGATACTACTAAACTAAAATGCAAAGGTAATGTTAAGTGACATACTTAATTTAGGCTCCTGCTAATATTTTATGGCAAAAATTAGGAACCGGTTCCAATTACAGATAAAGTGCAACTATAAGATAATATATGACAGGGAGTAATTACCCTTAAACATTATCTCTTGCCGACATTTTGCATTCGTCTCATTATCTTGAAGCCAACTTGGACGTTTCACTTCTACCACGTGTGTATTGCACATATTTTATTCCATGTGTTCACGTTAACTAGATAGTAATGTTAACAGCGTCCACAATTTAAATTCAAGTGTAGCGGTGTCGTGTCTGAACTAACCACCTACATGCTGCGAGCTGTTCGCAATCAAAGTTTCCTCATACATATGTATAAACGGACGCCAATTTAAACTAGCCTTACGTATACGGAAGCGAACCGCCGTTGCTTATCGCACTGAGTAATTAAATTAAAATAATTGATAATTTTTAGTTATAGACTAGAGGAGTAAGCTAGTGAATGCGTGACGAGAGCGATACGACCAGTGTGATCGGGCGAGGCGAACGGACGGCGAACATAATTACGAAAATTGCGTGGACGGAAGAATATGGAAACTCCCACTCTTATCTATATATAGATGAAAAAGATATCCAGGTGTCTATTGACTCTTCACCATATCTCTGGAACCAAAAGGCGAAGAGACTTGAAATTTGGAAGGATTATTCCTTCTGACGAGTAGAGGTCGATAACAACGGATTTTCCACCCAAAAAAAAATAATTTTCATATTCACAAACTATATCTTTTATGGTATGTAAAATTTGGTTAGAATTTTTTTTATCTTAACCCTGAAAGGGCAATGCGAGGTCGTTAGAAAATACCAAAAAAATATATGTCGGAGAATAAGAGAGAACGGAGAAGCATAAAGCAGAGGGGCGTAGGGTTCTCCGCCGACATCGTTATTAATTAGATCCATTATTTAATTTCTTATTCTGTGGGCGTTCATGGGTATTGTTGGTGCAATCAAACACTGTATTAATTAACTCGGTTTATAATGTTCAATCACTTAATGTTCCCGATATCAATTTACACAAACTCATTAACACTAATAGCTAGGAACGCGACAGTTTCAACAGTTGACTGCTCCGGTCGACAACTGTCGATAGACTCCCGCCGGACTGCCACCATTGACTCTGTCCACGCCGATAGATGGCGCCAGCGTTCCACAGATATCTGCCCTCCGGCATATATATCTTTTAATTTATAGTTCTTACAAAAAACGCCGACAAATATTTGTTTGAAACTTTGGGGAATTTATGAAAAGCATATTTTAAGAATTTTTTTAAATTAAAATATTCTTAATAAATCATATAATACTTTTTTAATGCGGAAAATAGAAAATTACAGTTCAGGCGGAGCTGAGGTCGACAAACGTGTAAACGTTGAATAAAATTATATTGTTTAATAAATTGTAAATAATATTTAGTATTTTTCCCACTCTGACTAAATTTTCCTGTTTGGCCAACATTTTTGACTTTTGATCAAGTAGATAGTATAGAGTCTCGCGGAATTGTTTAAAAAACAGAAAAGTGCCATAAAGAGCCCGGATAAACGATCCCCATAGAAAATAAAAATAAATTATTATTTATTTAGTAGTTGATTATTAACTTAAATATTACTACTGCAGAGTTTGCGGAGGACATTTTTACTCAAAACTCTTTACAGTGTAATAGAAAGTTGAATGATTTACATTTCGTGCTGGACCATGTGCCATTCCATTGCTTAATTATTATTATTAACATTGCGTTATTGCAATACCTACTAATAGGTATAATGTTATGTATAGGTAAACTGCCTCATTGGTCTAGTGGTTAGCATGTTCGACTACAGACATGAGGTCCTGGGTTCGAGTCCCGGATCGAGCCAATTCAAAAATCAATATTGAGTTTTATATTAATATCTTCTCAATATTTGCCCGAAGTTGGGAAGTTGGCGGTGTGATCCATCCCCGTGCCTCGGAGAGCACTTTAAGCCGTCGGTCCTGCGCCTGGTCTCTCTCCGGTCGTGTCGGATTCGCGTCACATCGGACTATGAGAGTGAAGGAATAGAGAGTGCACTTGTGTACTATGCCTGCCAATCCGCACTGGAGCAGCGTGGTAGGTCTATGCTCTAAAAACCCTCGCTCCTTCGGAGTGAGGAGGCCTGTGCCCAGCAGTGGGACATTAATGGGCTGCTACTTACTTACTTTTTTTACTTAAGGCATAATGTTATAAATGCGAAGGTAACTCAGTCGTGCTTTCACACCATAGCTACGTAACAAATATGAATGAAATTTGGTATAACAATAATCTAGAGCCTGAAAAATAACTTAAAGCTCTTTGCAGTAAGACACAGCAAATACTCATTGAAGTATTTATAGGTATGGTTCTTTCTTGTTCTAATTTTATACCCGAGAAGAGAAGGTTCCGTGAATGTCGCGAATTACCTCCGATATGGGCGCTAAAAATACTACATATACTTGGAGGTACGACTGTGTGTCACGTTTTGAGTGAATATTTTGTTTGGAGAAATATTGGTAAGTGATTTGAGAATTATTAAACATAATGCCACAGGACAGGTTATCGCCAAATATGAGGGCAAGGCGACGGAAGGAGTGCATAAAATAATACTCATTTTAAATGGCGTATATATATACATGAAATTAATAAAAATAACCTTACACACACTACCATGTGTTACATATACTCTTCTGTCAATCGCTGCCAATTATGTGAAACGCCATAGGGTTCCACTAAAGAAGTTGAAATGGTCAAAAGCACTGAGGAGGTTACATTAGAAAAGTTAATTGTGGTTAAGTTGACTTAAAATTTGTGATGGTAACTAGGTAAATTTTGAAGTGAAACTTCATGAGGTTCATGAGGGTAAAATTTTTACGGAAGAATCGCGCGATTAGCCTCACGAAGATCTGCAGCGTTTTTATACTTATTCGTTTGAAGGGTAGGTAGTTTTTGTATTTACTAATAACATGTGGCATTTCTATTTATAATTAGTCATTCGAGATTTCAATAAATTATTTGTATTCGTTTTCGACACTTTTAATATTGCAATGACAATTAAATTCATTCAATTCCTATCATATCTTCCTCTTCCCCTATCTCTATGTCTCGGAAATGAAAAGTTTTAGATTTGCATCAATATAAACAAGACTTAAAAGTTAGGTTAGCGATTGTCTGTGATCACACTTGATGGTGTTAATCTGGCAAGAGGCAATTAACCTCTTGTGATTTCTACACAGTATCGCACCGGAACACAAATCTTTTGCTTGGCGTTACGTATTTGCTGGTAGGGTGGCAGCTAGCTGTGACCGAAGCCTCGGGCCAGCCCAGACTCAGGCAAAGGTACTAAAGGTTTAGCAAACTTGCATTGGCTCTTAGGTACCGTGCCAGGGGAATTCCAGAAACACGTTTAATCAAGGAGTTCGTTACATTGAGGTTACACTGTACGAGGACGGTTAAGACTTTGTGCACTGCATGTGAAGCAGAAAACAATCGCGGCGAGTGGGCCCGCGATGCGGCGCGTGGGCGGACAGTGGCCCGCCACGCGATTTATGGCCCCGCGCTAATTTATCGCCGCTACACGATTAATGGACTCTTACACCGACTGCACGCTGTTTGCTTTTCACCTTTGCACCGCACCCGGCACGCGTTGTCGAGAACTTTTTAACGACCAAGTACTTCCTCAAGTAAAACTCCTTACGGCAGGGTAGGGAAAAATGTTGTACATACCTAGTATACTCGCAGTATGTGCACTAGGTATGTACACTGCGTCTATTTACTCAGTCACACTTTACTTAGAAAATAGTTGACCGAAATACAATGAAGCTTCAATCCCGCCACGTGTACACTGTAACGCGTACATTTTTTTAATGCTATACCAATTGTTATCCGTGGAGAAAATCCCGTAGTTCTCTATCCAGTGGGAATATGGGAACATCCGTTCGTGGTTCGAAAGAAATGCGTATACTATTTTGTCAGCGTCTACATCGCGAAAGGTCCGTATGTAGTCCTATTTTGATATTATATATACTTACTGATGACCTGGAATGTGCAGAGCAATTGTTTTCACTTATACGTACGTGTCCAGAACTACCTCATTAGTCTAGTGGTTAACATGTTCAACTACAGACATGATGTCCTGGGTTCGAGTCCCGGGTCGGGCCAATTCAATAACTATTAAAATTTTCTCAATATTTGCCCAAAGTTGGGAAGTTGGCGGTGTACTCCATCCCCCCGCCCCGGAGAGCACGTTAAGCCGTCGGTCCGGCGCCTGACCCCTCTCACAGCGGACCATAAGACCATAACATTGTATGGATCAGCCCACACTTAGTGAGCCACGATTTTGCGGCAGAAGTAACTACACCAAATTTCAATTCAATAGGTTCCTGTAAGCTCGGAGATTCCGTAATTGACGTAAAAGTAGTAAACTGAATAGATATTATAGATTACAGATAGCTGTTGATAAAACGACGCATTTTTCTTTCATAAGTCGAGATTACGAGAAAGGAAAATAACCAAAAGCAAAACGATGCCCGCTAATTTTGTGTGAGTATGCATGAATATATATGTTATTTATTACTGAACTAACTCGGGATTTACTTAGGCATTTCTCATATGACGAAATAATACAACAGAAACCCCTTCATAATTCGCTTTGACCACACCCATTGTCTTAATAAGAAAACATGAGGGTCTTATCTCGTATCTTTTTATTGTGGCCGCCTATTAACATATACGTTGGCTGAGCTTCATAAGTAACAAAAAATGAAATTCGCGAAGGACGCGATGTACGGTTGACAAAACATATGCAGGATAGTGTAATTGTTAACTCCCTGATAAGGAGATTTAAATACTATATCCTGCCGTGCGATCCTCTTTGGGAGATGGGGGAGGTGTTGAAGCTGTCAACAAACAGGTCCAAAAGACCAGGCATCTTGCGTACAGAGCACTGATCCTAAAATGGCTTTAAAATCTGGCGGCTGTGATCATGGGAGCGTTCCATCCTCACCTGGAGAATGTGATCACATACGGGCAAGGATTCCTCTCCCATCGACTTGTCACGGTTGCTCTGCAGCAAATTTTAGGTCGTTAGGCAAAACCCATCTCTTATGAATGTGATTCTCGTGTAGAAACAGTGTACGATACCCTGGTCGAATGTCTGTTGTTGTTGGTTGAAGGAGTCCTTTCACTGGAGAGCATAATTGGTGTAATGCTGGCCAGTGAATTCGCTTGTCCCGCTCAAGAAGGCAAATGAGAGGCAAAGGATGCGGATGGTGCTTCCTCTTTCACTCGAAAGAGGTTGGTCTTTTTAAAACATAGCAATAACATGTTGACTATAACTCTTTCGGGTCCTTAGTCTGCCAGAGCCGATATTGCTGGACCGAGCGTTTTACAACCGACAAAATAAAGAAATATTCACTAGAAGAACAAGTAATAAAAATTATTATAATTAATATTTTTGCGGACGGTGCTCAGTAAAAGGTCGAATGCCGCGGTACCTATTGGGCTGGAGACAGATATGGTCCATTGTATTTGCATAGAAAGCAGTCGAAGCTCTCGGCCAAATGGTACTCTTTCCCAACCAACTTCAGATAAAAAAATGGTGCTTACCGTTTCACAGACTATTTATACAACTTAGCCATGAGAGTGAGCACTGTAGATAGAAATCTAATGTATCTATTTATATGGACACCTTTGAATATTAAATTAGACTGAAGCAGACCCATCAATTTGCTATTGGTTGTGATTTGTACTTTATATTTTTTTCACATTAGAATTCGAGTGTTTTTAATACTTTTCTAGATCAATTTTTAAAAGCACATTGATTAGAGAATCGAATGCCGTGCATCACAGCACGGGATTCGATTCCGCGACTCCTTGAAGAGGAATCCACGTTTGGAATTTAGCAGGAAAGTTCACATGGCAAATTCAGCATGTATGTTTTATTCAAGGCACCATGTATAATACAATAGTTGAGGAAACTAATGGAACTTACAAATAAGTTATGTTAACAGCCTTATTATACGCAATGTTTTAACATGATGGAAGGGCACTTGGCCCCGCGTATTGCTCCGTATCACATCACTATCATAAAAAAATACATAATGAAATTGCTCTCAATGACTTTTTTGCAGAAATAATGTAGACAAAGCTAGTAATACTGTATAACTGCCTCCTTAGTCGACTGTTTGGCAATTTCGCGATCCACGTTCAATGTAATTATGGCTAATACTGGCTGATCTCAGCAACTTTGTCCGCCTATGGGATAGAGCAAATTTGATTATCATAAAAATGGTAATAGCGAGTTAAGCTTAAAAGATAGACATATGTTATTGAAGAATTTATTTCACTACTTTTTAAGAGAAACAATTCCGCCATAAGTGATGATTACGTAACTTTAAGCGTTTACGTAGCGTGCGCTTCAGAAGCTGTAACAACAAATTTTCCTCGTTTCATTGATTGCACTGCTCCTATTGGTCGTATCATCATGTTATACAGATCAAAAACTTGCTCTGTAAATGGACTATCAAATATAAAATTATTCATTCTCCTCATATTTATAATATCGGAATACATTGATTGACCAAATGCTACAACGTTATTGGTATGAGGAAATGTATCGGTATATACATGCTCCTTTGATGACGTAGACTTCTAGAGAGAACTTTCCCGTATAACCACGGAAGAACATATACTATAAGATCTACAAAATTAATGATACAATTGGCATGTAATTCGGCATAACTAGATACACTTCATTAGGAACAGCTAGCGTCTAACACAGTAGATGTTGTTAGCTACGTCTGATTGAAGCCATGATGAGTGCAAATAAGAATTTTCCAATAAAACAGCTTCCAATCAGACGCAATCAGGTGCTCGCATTGTGACACCGTGCATGAGTATGAGGAGTGAGAGACACCCTCGCGTATTGGGGTAGCCGTGTCTTAACACACGGCCACGAATCCCGCGATCTGCGACGTCATCAATAATAACATACAATATTAATTTATATATATACTAATAAAGACGATTTGTTTTTGTTTCTCGTAACTAATAAATTCACGAGCATTAGACATTGTATAATACATACAATCGTTTGATAAAACCGGATAATTTGGTGCCTTCGACTTTGTTTTAAATAACAATTTAACTATAATTTAAGTAAGGATATGCTTACGACAAGAGAATCAACAAATCCATTTTGAGTCAACTCAACATAAATTAGAGACTGACTATGACATGCTATCAAAGAATCTTTGCCTACTTTGATCACATTGCTAGCCGACAACCAAATGACATAGAAATTTATTATGGTGAATAAAGCGGAAGGTAAGAGATCCCGCACGATCACCTGCCAACTATAGTGATCTAATTACGACACTCATATGCCTTTGGATAGCAGAAGTCCTAAAGGGAGTGGAAGACCGAAGTTATGACTCTCGTAAAAAAAATAATCCAACAAATTAAGGCTCTGCCAGGTTACTGAGAATTTTAAGCGAGATTAGGGGAAGACATATTTATAGACATATATATTGACGGAAGAATGGTGGAACTTTCATATATTATATGATATAAGAACGAGCTGTTTGATGTCTGTACTCCTGGAATTTATTTTGGCATATAGTGATCTCAACTGCCTTGACGTCAGCTCGTTTATTATAACTCTTTGAGGTTCCTCCTCCGTCATCTGGTACAACTGTTTGGGTATCATAAATGATTTATGATACACCTCTAGTAAAATAAAATACCGATCATAATCAAGCAGCAGACGGATCTATTATCACGTGAAGCGAAGTCGTAGATCTTTCGAGATTCCCTTCCGTGACAAGCGGACGATTAATCTAGGCGACGCCGTTCTAGGGGCCGCCACACTCGCGTCACGCTATTCCGTCAGCAATACTGTGTAAAGCAATTTGTATGTAAATCAATTGTTGTTAATACTATTTATGCCGATGGTTATTGAGTATTACTATTTACTTTCGTTCGTGAAAAAGTGTATAGAAAAATACACCCTATTCTCTTCAACAATGGACGCTTTTAGAGAAGGCTTTTAAGGAGCGAGTTAAGACAAGTCGACAAAAAACATAAGGTTAGGACGTGCACTGCTGGAGAATTGTTAATAAGGGACTGTCCTATATGAGCTACGAGAGGATTATGGCGGTTATAAATTTTATTATATTATAAATAGGGAATTTATGGAGTGCTTTTATTGGCAGGATGGGAGATGAAACTCGTCTATTACCTTTTAGATGGTATTTACGAGTTTAATAGGAATTAATTTTTGCAAGGGTTCGCTGGCGCGAGTTCAAGTTTTGCAAACAGAGGTCCTGGAATCAACTCCCGTTAAGACATGGGAAGTGAGAAGTGAGAAGAAAAATGAGAAGTTAATTAACTATAATCCAGATAGCGTGCTTCACTACACGTTACACTTCTAAATCTCAAAGGATACTTGCACATCCCTTGTAATTATATTATACTTCATCATTATTTAGGTTAAGATATTTATACCAATATAGCGAAAGTCGACTCTACTGTGAACAGTGTGTTAAGTTTAAACAATTATTACAGTATACAATAAAGACCACATAATCCTAAATATTTAAACGTTGAAGTTGATGATCTCTTGTATTGTGAATGAACCCATGATTATGTGACTTTGAAATACGGCTATATACTAAAAAAAATACAATTCCAATGTGTAGGGGTCGCTCATTCCGAATATTCAATTTATTTTATTACTTTTCCCGTAAGAAATTGAACGAACTATAAATTGAATGAAGTATTTTTGATATCGCTTAATTTCAAATCTTATTTCTCTTTGAAAGGAGATCTAATTAAAGGAATAAGCAGATAATTGTGTGTCCATTTGACTTATGTCTGTTAAATTGACCTGTCAACCGAAAATTTAGGCTACAGGCTCACAGTTTTATGTGGCCTGGTGTAATTTAATCCAAGTTGGGCAGTTATCGTGATGGCGAACGTCTCGTGAAGTAATGGGCAGTAAACGTGACCGGCGGCAGCGGAGCAGTGGGTTAAGTGAGTACGTAAATAGCACAACAAATCACCGCGATCCGATCAGCCCTATAAGTTATTTATGTGAGCTGACTTGGCCGCATCTGATCAACGAAAATATACAGCCTAGATGCCTCTGGATGTGGCGACTACGACAAAACGCTTACTAATTTTGTAAATGCGAAATAAATTCTGTCTGATGGACTTTCACGACAGAATTACTGAACCGATTTAAATGAAAATTGGTACACAGATGGTGTAGAGCCTGAGAATGGACAAAGGCTACTTTTTAATGCGAAAAAAGGATTAAAAAGGGTTGAAACTTTGTCATCTTTAGAGCTAGCTAGAGTAACTATGTCTGTCGCGCTTTACTCTATAACTACTGAACCAATTTAAAAGAAATCAAGTACACAGATATTCTAGAACCTAAAAAAGGACAATAGGCTCTTTGTAAAAAAACAGTGCAAGCAGCTCATTGAAATATACTCTTATTTGTAATAAAATTATTTAAAAATGCTTCCCAAAAACTATTCTACGCAGCCGAAGAGGGCACAGCTGGTAAATCCATAATTATATAAAAATATAGTCAATGGCTCCTTAAACCTGGGTTAACATCTAGTGTAACACTACGGCTGTCGTTGAGGAGATAGGAGAATATAAAGGATTTCGTTAACGTTTGAAAATTTGAACAGGCAGTGTGAACGGATAATAGGAATTGAAAATCTTTATGTCTTTTGAACATAAAAGAAACATATCTTATTAAATACAAAAGAAGAAGACATTTTGATGAAACGATGCAAGTGAAACAGCTGGTGACTGCTCTGATGAACATTTTTCACTTTACTATGTGAAAATGTATATAATATTTATCGAATCAAATAAACAAAAACATTTTGAGAATAGCAGATTACGAACCTAGGGTCGAAAGTATAACATCGCCGCCCTCGTGATGAATGCCATACTTTCGTCTCTGGGTGCGTAATATGCCATTACCTACGTGTAAATAAAACCTGTAAATAAAATGTAACTTAATATTTATATATGAAATGTTTACGTAATCGATGGAAATCTATTAGGCAAAATCTACAGATATTGCAATACCGATTACACAAGGCTAGTATAATAATAAAAGTACTATGTCTTTTAAAGGTTTCTCTTTCATAAAGTTACTTTGTACTTCTGTTAATCATAGATACATAGCATCACACTTCTTCCCTTCGGGGTAGGCAGAGACCACGTCCTTCCACTTGCCACGATCCTTGCATATCTCCTTCGCTTCTTTCATTCTCATTAAACCTTTCATACAAGTTCGTGGCTTTAGAGTACTCTTGCCCTGGCCCTTATTTCATATGTCCTAGTTTTGGTCAGGAACGTTCCCATTCACCATTGACACATAAATCCTTTTTGTCTCCTCTCTACGTGCCCAAAACCATCTAAGCATCTGTATATCATTGATCTGTTCATTTAGAAAATTCCGGCCTCTTCATCATGCACGAATTTGTTTATTTATTCAAACTAGCTGTTCCCCCTAAAGATCCCGTAGAGGTATGAGTAAATTCGTTATATATAGGATTGAATTGTCACGTAAACTATTCTCGAATCTTAAAGACACACAAAAGCTTTCTATGAAAACGGTCCACAAGTTTTGGAGGCATTTAGTGACAAACGATTTATGTATGTAAAGAATTATTTTCTAAGAAACCTTTATATATACCGTATCCAAGCCATTAGTCGTCGGCTGTAGGGTGTAAGCGTTGTATTTGCGCTGTCTTAGCGCGGTATCGCGGACACATCCGATACAGCCTTAATTGGCCTTCCATGTGCACACACAGACCTCGCATCGTTTAGAGGAGTTGGTCACAAATAACTGTTCACTTCATTAGCCTTACATATCGAGAATACTTTTACAACACTCAAAAATAAAAAAAAAATCAAAATCAATATCTTTATTCAAGTAGGCATATTACAGCACGTCAAATGATATTTTTTTTCCACACTTTGATTCTAATATACGTCTGATGATGGTACTCAAGAACGGCTTAAAATCTAAAGTTACGAGGGTTCCTTCGCGCTCTAATCCGAGAAGAACCCACAACAAACTTAGTCGGGTATTTTTTTTTTGTTACCATGATGGTACCATGACAATATCATATTAGTTTAATATATTTCAATTCAAACTAGAGCAGTTCGTTCTCTCCCACGCGTTTCTATCGTCTAAGTACTCTTGCAACTTATAATACGAACTTTCTTTTAATAAAGACTTTGAATTTATTAATTGACATCTTTAGAACGTCTTGTGGGAGTTTATTATAGAAACGTATACAGTTACCCTTAAATGAGTTGTTAATCTTATGCAGCCTACTAGAATTTATAACAAGTTTGTTTTGGTTTCGTAAGTTATATGATGTACATTCACTCTTTTTATTAAAAGAGTCAATGTTTTTATGTACGTACAACAAGTTTTCTAATATATATACGCAGTGAACTGTCATTATGTTAACTGCCTTGAATTTGTTTCTTAGCGACTCTCTTGGACCCATATTGTAAATCGCACGAACGGCCCTTTTCTGCAGCACAAATATTGCATCTATATCAGCAGCATTACCCCAAAGTAGAATACCGTATGACATATGCTGTGAAAATAGCTGAAATATACCAGTCTGGCAGTATCAACATCTGTCAGACGACGAATTCTTTTTACCGCCTAAGCTACAGACCTGAGCCTGTTCGATAGACCTCTTAGATACTTACTCAGATACTCGTATATACATCAATCGTTACTAATATTACAAATTCGAAAGTAACTCTTCTTAGACAATAGATTGTTAAGTGACAACACCGATAGCTCTGAAATGTTGGGAGTTATTGAATAATATAGTGGCAACACATAAAAATACCAAAAAATCGTGGTGTTATATTATGAAATGTTATGCAATACGAGCTAATTTTAACAACCGGAATAATTGTACGAGTTAGTCTTTCAAGCTGTGTCTCGCGAACTAGTTGTTTTAGGAGTAGTAATGCTAAATTGTATAAATTCAAATAGTGGAGTAATTATTAACGTAGTACAAGTTGCGTGTATTAAAATAGTAGAGAGAATAAAAGTTTTTAGTTATTGGGAGTTCGTGTTGTGATAAGCCAAAACTACTGAACCGATTTAAAGGAAGTTTGGAACACAGATAGTCGGATATTTGCAAGTAGTGAAACGGGTAATAGTGAATGTCAGTGATGACAAGATCTAAGTTATAAACGTGTTAATCTGATAAGACCTAATTTTCCGACACAGCATCTTACTGGAAGGCAAAAATTTTGCTTGGCTTTATTGTTACGGAATGGCAAAGCTTTTCATCAGTCAAGATTCACACATATTTCAAAACCTTCTTTCCTAAATTTTCCCTGTCGGGATTCATACCCGGTACCTCTGCTAGCGAAACGCCAGCGAGGTCCTTCATCTTTTTCGTTTTTAGTTACCGATCCGAAATAAGTTAAAATATTGCTAATCCGCTAGCATTATATTTAAAACGTTTATGTTCGCGACTTTTGCAAATACTACTACTAATAATAATTAGTTTTTTAGCCTTTTACTTATTATATATTTTGTACAGTCGTTAATGTATAAAATGGCAAGGCAAGTAGCCTATTAACGCCCCACTGCTAGACCTCCTGGCTCATATGAGAGAGAGTTTTTAGAGCATAGACCTACTACGCTGCTGCACTGCAGATTAGCAGGCACAGTACACAAGTGTACTCTTTATTCCTTCACTCTTATAGTCCGACGTGACGGGAATCCCACACTTGTGGAGAGAGATCAGGCGCAGGGCCGACGACTTAACGTGCTCTCCGAGGCGCTAACGGGGGTGGATGACACTGCCAAATGTTTTTCCAACTTCGGCCAAATACTGAGAAAATTTTAATAGAAAACTCAATATCGATTTCGATTTGGCCCGACCCGGGCCTCGAACCCAGGACCTCATGTCTGTAGTCGAAGATCATTGTATTACAAGGTGTAATTTGAATAAAGACACGCCCACGGAATGCTTACTCGTTGTATACCGACCGTTTGACAGTCGCTTGGCCTTATTTGCGGCAAAATCATTCCGAATTCAATAGCGACGACTTTCAATAAGTACGAGCGATACGTAAATGCTATACATCCCCATGACCACGCTGGCCCCCTAGCACCACATGGAACGGCTTACGCCAGTCAGTGGCCGCGTCACTAAGTTTTTTGGTTTTGTGCTCCGCTGGTGTAATTCTACGTAAACGCAAATTCGAAGGTAAGTACTGAATATCTTGCAGTATGCGACGAGTCAGGACAATTATCTTCTGATGGCCTGGAAATTCTGATAAGCTTATGGGAATCCTATATTCTAGTCTCCAAATGATGATAAAAAAAGTTCTACCTCAGAAACGAGCTCATCTAGGATGCTGCATTATCTTTAGTCTAAATACAGAAGCCTAATTAGCAAACTTGATGAAGAGATAGGCAAATATTTTATATAGTTGCACTGCTGATCAAGTGAGAAAAGTGAAAATAAAAATAAATAAGAAGAAATATAAACAGATGGAAGTGTAAATGTCATGGAAAGGAGTACAATACAGAATAAAGTCTTTGAAAAGGAAAAGCGTGAAATGCTACAAGAAACGTACAAAACTAATGTAACAAGTAACAAAATTTGGTTCAGGTACACCTCATGTAGGCAGTGGCAAGGGTATATCTGTTAGATTTTCTATGACTCCAATGGCCCCCTGGGATGACCACCATTACCCCCTGCACGTTGGTGCAATGAGAATCAAAGCTGTTTTTATTTTAAACTTTTATATTATTCAAAGTTGATTGCCATATAGACTGAATTGAATTGAAATTATTTCTAATGATAGTTAAATCATGTTTACAGGCAGTTACAATAAATTTTGCTTTTATGATTAAAATTTTATTTGTGTTTTCCCTTAAGTGACCCACATTACCCCCTTTTTCCCTATGTGTTGGCAAGTGCAATCAGT
The DNA here is from genome assembly GCA_015832385.1 of Elymnias hypermnestra. NCBI lineage: Eukaryota > Metazoa > Arthropoda > Insecta > Lepidoptera > Nymphalidae > Elymnias > Elymnias hypermnestra. Next base: position 847,930 of record JACTOM010000160.1, on the reverse strand, counting down.
GGGTGTTTTTTGGTATTTCAAAGTTTAGTATAATTAACAATCGTGGGCCAGGAAGGGGCTCAAATCATTTTTTTGTAATAAATAATACTAATTTTTTTAACGTACGCCGGTTCCTCTAGTCTATATTATAAAGATAAATTTATCTGTACTGTTCACGACTCGATCGCGTTATTCTTTCTGAGATTCTACTCATATCTCCGTGAATTCCTTAAAAGCAAGTTGGCCACTTCTACCCGTTTGTAAGCGTTTATTATCATTTCATTGGTACGCGGTTTATGAAAATAAATCAAGTTGCGACAAGGCATTGGCACCGCGCGCTGTCCGCAAACTCGGCTAATTTATGTATCTTTCATTGTAACGTATTGCGTTTTTTTTCTATTATTCTATTAGGTTATTATCTATCTTATTGTTGTAAATCTGATAAAATAAGTCTAATATATGGCCGCCCGAGAGCTATGTGTACGGATTTGTTGGGATTTATTAAGGCTTTACAGAAATATTTTGCAGTATACAACGAAAGATATTCTTCTCCTTTTTCGCGTGCGAATAACTTGTCAACCACGGCGTCGATTACAATGATTCTATAATCAAAACAAAGATCGGAAAATCAACTAAGAAAAGCATCTTTAGTGGTAATCCTGTGATTTGTTATCTGCAACCAATGCTATTTAACAGAAGAAAACGCCACAAACTTTTCTCAGACACAAAATTTTTCATTCGTGTTTGATATATTAAACGTTGAAAACAAAATTTATCTATAGGTAGTTTTAACGAAATAACGTCAATTCTGTCTAATTTCTATGTAGACAAATGAAATCTATTGATAATACTTCGAAAATCATATAAATATCTAAAACAACGAAGGCTCTTTAGTGTCATCTTCTAAGAAGAGCCGAAAACAAATGAAGTCGCATATTTATTACCTTTACAATGCGATTTCAATTTACTTTATTGTGATGTCAAGTTTTGTTATCGTTTCAGTCATTAATAATAGGTTTTCTATTAACTTTCTATCAAAACTACCTTTTGTATTCAGCTAAATGCACTCATCGTTAGATACAAATTTAGGACGTAGTCTTTCAAATATGCACTTTATAACTGAGTAGGACGTGTTTTAAATGCAACAATAGCGTTAGAAACAATAAAATAAAGGCAATACAAGTCCCATATCCCCTTGAGTTTCTCCGATACTTTAAAGCGGCGCTGCGGGCACTTGCTAAATAATATATTCATTTAATTGCAGCGGACGGTTGGTGGGTATCGCCTGCTGAGTTTTCAGGCTGTAACCGCATCGTATTCCGGACGACTGCCTGCTCCGATACACATTGGCTCGTGTACGAGACCACTGTGCAGAAAGGTTTTTATTTATACTGAAATATTTCATTCTCGAGCGCCAACGCTGCCTAGTGGTCAGGGAATATACACCAGGCTTTTACATAACATCCCAATCAAAACATTTTCATCTCAGCAACTTCTTTGGAATCGTCATCAATCTGCCGTTTACCATCGGTTCGAAAGCAGTGTATTTATCTATTATCCAAAGCATGGAAGTTATTGCTAATTTTCAATAACGGTAACTCTCACATTAATACAGGTCTAATAACTGATATCTATTTGTTATTGAAAAGTTGTTTTTTCGTAGACTACACATTAGGTACGTGGTATTTATATCACAGATGGAGTATATAGAGATACCCAAATATGTATTATAGACTCTGACTATGAAAAAGATTGTATTAAAATAATGAGTTTCAATTAAACGTTATCTACGTATGGGGTGAGCGGTAATCTGATTCAAGCACTGAAGTCACTTTATGAGGGTTCTAGTGCTTGTGTCAGAATAAACGGAGCGTACACGGAGTGGTTTCCTGTCGAAAGAGGTATTCGACAGGGATGTGTTGCGTCACCATGGCTGTTCAACCTATTCATTGATAAATGTTTGACAGATTTAAAAGAAAGTATGAATGGGTTAAGAATGAATGAATTACTCATCAAATGTTTACTCTACGCTGATGATCAAGTAATACTTGCGTCATCCGCTAACGAGCTTCAGGAGATGCTAAATATTATGAATGAAGCTTTGAAAGGGAAAGGAATGAAAGTGAATGTAAACAAAACGAAAGTTATGCTTTTTGAACGAGATGAATCTATGATGAATGGCAATATTTTGATAGATGGGGAACAAGTGGAAGAGGTGAAAGAATTTGTATACTTGGTATCTAAATTTACAAAAGATGGAACATGTGACAGTGATATCGAAAGGAGAGTGAATGCAGGGAATATGGTAAATGGTGCTCTGCATGCTTTTATGAATAGCCAGATGGTGTCTCAAAGGGCTAGACTGGCAGTGCATGCTGGAGTGTTGGTGCCAACACTTATGTATGGTAGTGAAAGTTGGGTATGGCAGAAGAATCACAAAAGTAAAATAAATG
>JACTOM010000160.1:804487-843872 GCA_015832385.1 Elymnias hypermnestra | reverse complement strand
AAAACCGTTGGCACAAGTGTATAATATCTCATGGGGATTACTTTGAAGGGGACAAAATAGATATTCATGAATAAATAAATAATTTTTGAAAAAACACAAAATTCGCGATACTTTTTGAACATACAGCGTATATTCTTTTAATCATTTTATAGTATACTTAGTAGGTGTTTCTTGAATATACTGCTTATTTACTATAGGCGCCATATATTTGCTTGGCTCCCGACCGAATGAGTCTTCAGTATGAGTCATTTGAGACACCGAGGAATGCGTAAGTAGATTCTCCGATGATCACTTATGGATGATAAGCGTTCTGCTGGGTGTTCACTTTCGATCCAAGCCAAAAAGGAGCCAAAGTGAAACCTAAGCAAGTCTCGTCAGGAGGCAAGTCGTTATTGAATCCGGCCCAGTGGTGGCCGTTGTCGCAACGCGCTGACTGCGGCGGCAGTTTACGAGCGCGAGTGAAGCGCAAAGTGTTTGTTTATGCGCGGGACGATTGAAACGGACATAAATACGACTTTACTGCGGAGCCTTTTGGTTTAACCTCTTTAAGATTTAACAGCGGCAATATCAATGGGAAACTACTTCATTGGCTGTGGGTTTTTCAAATATATTTATTGGAAAAATGCATCATACTTGCACTACAATAAAACAGTTCTTCAACATTTGTTTATATATATTGCTTCCATACAAATAAATTAATTGCATGTTATTCAATTTTATATCCGCTCTCAAATTGGAATTCGGCAAATATATGCTTTTAAATTCACAGAACGAACGCATTTTTCCATATCCTCACGGGATCCAGAACTACGTAGGTAGCACTGCGATGAACACCTAGAACAACAGTGTGGTTTTATCTTACCACGATACCATATTTGCCATGGCAGCTTGATAGAGCGCCTTTCGCGTCACCCCCACCCCATTGCCAGCTGTAATGTGACATGCGATAAACCTTTGATAACGAAAGACGATGGACTTTTCACTAAAATAAAACTTACACTTACCAACACAGAGTTTAATCTAGAATTTTTGATGTGATAATGTGTTATAAATCGATGATTTGACTCATTGTCACGTTCCACTTGAGCGAGAGTGGAGAACAAGCGATAGAAAGGCACGATCAGCCTAAGCATTCGGCTAGTGACGCATTTCTAATAGGATTATCGCGTAAAATTATCTTTACAGTCAACTAATTTTTGCTAAAAAGCTACATTACCACTACGTCTTCACAATTCCAAGACTGTAGATTCTTTAATAAGGAATTACGTTCTCAAACAGCGCATCCCTCCATCCTTGCGACAGATATTTGCATTTCATTTGCCCGGGGCTGTCCTTTGCCAGCCATCTTTATATCCTTCAGGTAATAACGTCTTTGATGGACACAGCTTCCAAAATTATTTTGCTCTTGGATTACGGGAAAATCGACCATATGCGTGGTTGTTAAGGTTGGCGAGCTGTGCATCGGGGATTGGTCAGTTGAACAAGGGGTTGAGATAAAAGTAAACGGATTATTGCTCGTGTATCGTCTCGGATCTGTCCGGTCGTTTAGAGCGAATTTTCAACCGTATGTATACGAAGCGTGTGGTGTATATATTATTTATTTATAAGAATTTAACATACAGTTTAAAATCATTGAAATATTTCATGGCAACGTCTATCGGGCACTTTTTAATAAATATAAACATCAAAGGTAGTATGCAATGAAACATTGTTTCAACTCTGTTCTGAAATTGTATTATGATTACTTGATTACAGATTTAGAGCTAGGCTTGCATCAACAATAATCAGAGTTTAGAAGCGAATTGAGCGGACATCCCACGTATTGCCGTGCTCAAATGTTTATACACGGATATACAATTGTTCCTGCATACTATTTATTTAATAAAAAACAGTGGAAGGGTCCACCTGTAGTCGATCACTGCTTGCTGTCCCAAAAAGTATCACTTAAATATGTAATACGAGCATTGAGTGTCGTCAATTGGTCTTGGCTGCTGTGGCTATTCAAATTTAAGACAGATAACTGTTTCGGTATCATATGTTTTTACTAAATTTGACTAGCAAACTTGCTTCTTTTTGAGCATAATTTTAAATCATTCCCTTCGGGGTAGGCAGAGACTACGTCCTTCCACTTGCCACGATCCTAGCATATCTCCTTCGCTTCTTTCATTCTCAGTTTAGAGTACTCTTGACTTGGCCCTTATTTAAAATGTCCAGGTCCAGGTTCAGGAACGTTCGCATTGGTCTGCCCCTTTCAACTTTCTCACTCAATCTCGACTCATAAATCCTTTCTGTCAGTCTCCTTTTATTTATTCTCTCTACGTGCCCAAACCATCTTAGCATAACATTCTCAATTTTAGTCAATACATCTTCTTTTATAACACAATAAAATAATATTTGATTTTAAAGTAATATAACAAGTGTCACTGCTGGGTGAAGACCTCCTCAGTAGTAGGAGAAGGGGTTTTGAAAGTAGACCCACCACCTTGCTCCATTGCAGGTTATCAGGCGATTTTTTTGAGATTAGCCACTTCCAGAGTGATTAGAGGAAGCCAGAATGTCGAGCTGGCCTAATTTGGCAAGACATTCATGTGATTGTCAGTAATAATTATTAATTAATTTTCTCTTCCAGTACACATTGGTTTCGGTGCAGGGTTGGGGTCCATGGTGCGGCCTGACAAAGATCGGCCGACAACAATTCACGTCAATTTGTAAGCTGACAAGGTGCATTCGCGATGTACGTCCACGGTGCTGGCAAGCCATGGACTCGTCTTATCACATGTAATGCTACACTTTTTTACTTTTTAAGTACACGACTGCATAAAAATAATGTAACGAACATATTCTGCGTTTATCTATAGATCTGCACCAATAAATAATATTGAAATGTCTGTTTGAAATTTAAAATTAAAAGCTTTGCCCTAAATGCATATGAAGATATATATGGCACCATTAACAACGAATTAAGGTTTAAAATTTTTGTGTTGTTGTCTGCTCCCGATAATCTCTAAAACGGTGCTTTTGGTGGTACTGTCACAGGCCGTATAAGAGACCAGTGGAATATATATACTACACAATGAGCTATTGCGAGCCATGGGCGCCCAAACAGTGACCTTGGCTGCTTTACCGAGCGCTTTTCCTTTAACCCCTACTTCATGGTCAACTGCAATGCGACATGCGATAATTGGACTAAAAATAAGAAGTGATGGAAAAAAGAGTCATTTTATTTTATATTTATATAACCACGATTATCATTTCAAATTATATAACCAATAAAATAACAGTAACATTTTTCTCTCAAATGGAAGTTGAAATGTTTTTCATTAATATTACGGCCCTAGGGAGAAAAATCAGACATTCTCGAAGAAGTTTTGTCAATGATAATCGTGGGTGGATGCCCGATTTATCTCCCATGGTGAGTATATGATTTTTTCTCACATTGGAATGAAATATTTAGCTCCCTTTACTGTTTGATAAATACTCGTAAGTGTTCTCTAGATAAAAGGGAGATAAAGTGAGTCAGTTGCATGTCCGCTGGTAAAATCTAACCGGGAGAGAACGAGGTATTTTTATCCCGCCTACAAGAGCCAAAAAAGCATCTTTACATTTCAAATAAAATGTATTAAGTCGTAAGTTTTTGATATTGTAATACGGGCTGTATCAATACATAGCTGTTTATGCATAACATGAGGTTTTTATTAGTTTATGTTGTACTTTAGTCAATGAATTAACAAATTTATAAATGTATTCCCAGCAGAAGGTATACTCCATGGGTTTTGGTCCGGTGAAACAGTGAGGTCGGGCGTCATACTCGTAGTTTTGCGAACACCGTTCGGTTAGGGCCCTTCACGCCCGACGACTGAACTGCTGTGTTTGTTGACATCTAATGCATTAACGTTGTATATACATAGACAACCATTTCAAATTACTATAAATTAATGTTTTTTCAATAAATTAAACATACATAATCGTCACTGTCACTGTAATTTCTTTTAAAACTAGGTGTACCGCTCTTAGTCGTCATCTTATTTCGCTATTATATATACATACCGAATGATCTGGTATGATGCAGACATGAAATGGGAATCGATTTGAGGGTCGTTGTCATTTGTACTTAATATTTTTGTTCTAGTTTGAGTAGGATGTTGATTATCCATTTCAATATCTTTATAGATTATTATTGTAAAGCCTTTTTTTCCCTGAACTGTTATAGCATTTATATTTTTAAGGTGCAAAGTGTCAGATAAATGTCTAAAATCGGCGAAAGAGTTTCATTTGCAGTATGGTTTTGTAAAACCATACAATTTAATTTGTGTTTACAAACTTTTCTTCTCGCAATTGTGTAATCATTAAAATATGTATCAGTTGTTGCCGCAGTAATTATTATCCATGTTTATTTCATGTTATACTTCTAATAAGGACTATAACCGCTCGTTAGCTGTATAACCGGAAAACCGGGACGTGCCCGGCGAGCGGCTCCGCAGCTCATGATTAAGATGTTTACTGTACCAATAATATAATAGATAAAGTCTAATCGCCTGATAGCACTAATTACCTCCCACCTAAACCGTGCTCAATCGTTATTATGTTTGCATTAGATTAAGTAATAGGCAAATTCACGTAATGCTCGTTAGCAACTAGTACAGGACCTGTCGTTAATATCCTATTATGTTTACATATATAATTCTACTAAATGTGTGCTTTGGAACTTCTCTTTAATGGCTAGGCATAACTTGATAGTAGCTGGTGTAGTCTATATAAGATAGACTTTATTAACAAAAGTTTCATCTTCAATTCCGGGATGGAAAGAAAGCCGGCGCATTGCTCTTGTAAGCTTTTGTACCATAAGGATCATTTCAATCAATTGTTTTTTTTTTAAATCTACCTTAGATCCAGTAGCTATTAGAGGGAAATACTTACAGTGCCGTCCAATTGGGATGTTTACGAACTAGTTTAGTTTTAAACATAGTGTTGCATCGAAGGCTAGATTAAATAGAAGCGGTCCCAGCACATAACCTTTTGTAACACCATAACAAATCTTACTTAATCGCAATATTAAAGAATACGAGATCGTGTTGGCGGATTGTAGCCTGTCTAATGCGGTTGCTGACTGTATTCACAGATACTCCATTAGGTGGTTTACCATAGTAGTAGCTCTGACGTGCCACCCAGTTAACAATATGAAAAGTACATTTAGTGGCCTTCTACATGGTGGCGAAGGCTCCTTACTTAATTTTAATAGCCTAGTTTAGCGAATCAAACGAATGGTGAACTGTAAAGTATAAGTTGAAACGTCAAGCTAGGTATATTATAAAAGACTTCCAATAATCATTGTAGATAAAATTATCGCAAAAAATAATGACCCTTTTATAAAATGATTGCACCTTCGTAATGGCGAACGTTCAAATTTAATCCAGTAATAGGTACAAGAATTTTTTGTGTCAATTCATAACAATCGCGATATAAAACGAATGACAATAAACGTCTAAAGCACTCGGCTCGTAAAAACACAATTTTAGCCCCCTCTCCCCCTTTCCCCTCCCCGCGTAATTACAGCCACAATCAACGCTTGTAATAATGATTACGCGCTGTAACCTTCAGTAAAGGAGCTTTAAAATACAAAGCGAAGCGGAATACACGACGCAGTATAAAATAAAACATCTGACAGCTTTCTTTATTTATCAGGGAAATGTCTTTAAGCAATCTGATGGCGGAATCTTTACAGTGGGAAATGTGGGTTATGGACAAATTTTTCATCATTCTTAAATGCGATCATTCCCGTGACGAAGGTGACCTCTGTTAGGGCTACAATTCAATGAGGAGGAAAGTGTTGCATATTTGTATGCCTACTGCCATCGACTCTTCTCCACCGAGGGAAAGCGAGGGTATCTGCGACATCTTACCCTTTCCTATCATTCAGTCCATCAGCGAGACGACGGTTAACAAAGAAAGACAATTGATCTCCAGACAAATTGATTGGTAAGTATGATACTAATTATGTGAAAGAACTCCTTCCTCATGCTCAGGAAAAAACTTGATTTCGGTACGGATGATGTGTAAAAACCTCCTTCTTCTTTTCAATTACTAGAGATTGGACATGAGCTGTGAGTTTCTCTTCATCTCTTGAGAAATATTAATAATTTCGAGGATTTCCTTAAATCGCTCTCTGTTTGCGGTGCAGTCGGAGGTAATCCGCGGTTTACTTTTGTAGCTGAAGTGTCATTAGAATATTGCCCGATCACTCCCCGCGGCGTATTTTTAAAGCTCCGCACACTTAATGTGCAAAGTTTAAATTGTAATTTGATCGGCCGCCATTTTAACCGACTCCCTAATTAAAATGGTCGAGATACAATTGCAGTGACAATATACAATTTAACTGTTATCTCAATATACAAAAGACATCAAAGACATCACGGCTTAATGCTTGACTGTGATTATCGGAATACAACTTTTTTGCTCACGTAAAGTTCTAGCCCCTTCACCAGTCCCGACTCAGATAAATCTGAAAATGCTATTTCCTCACGAGAATCGAACCCAAGACTTCTGCTAGCAAAGAAAATAATTGCAACATTTCCACAACGAGTCCTTTATTTACCTATTTCCAAGTGTGAACTGAATATGATAAATACATCAATTTCATACCAATTTATGTGCAAATCATAATCTATTTTAGTTATATTCTATGGGTGGTACGAAGCTAATTTTATTTTGGTTATGGAGATGTAAAGAGAATATAGTTTTGTCATTAAATAATAAAAATGTATAAATTTTAATTACATGAGATTTATGCGGACAAGGAATCTGTTAATATTAAACGAATTAAATATATATATAACAGAAAAATTGTGTGTATTTATGACCGTTACAAAATTTGACCTAACGACACATTAGAAAAAAAATCCAATGCAAGTGGGCATTACAGCAGTTTTGATTTCGTTTTCTCCACAAATTATTTTCCTTGTTCTTGATAACCTGTTCTGAGTAAATCTCGCAATAAACGGAGTGGTTTTTCATTTTCTGTTTCATCAACATTACAGTATAATTTAAATTTATTTCGATTAGAACAATTCGTTCACTCCCACGCCTTCTTATCGTCTAGGTAATCCTTGATAATATAGCACGATTTCAATTCAATTAATGTGTAGATGAGTTTAGACCACTGAACTCAAATTGACAATGTGATAACTTCATGTTAAAGAGGACGACCGAGGTGTTTGAACATAATTAAAGGTAAATTAGTTATCAATTCCGTGACACGTCTTAAAATAAATAATTTCCTGTGTACCGTAAGTAATGACACCGTTTAAGATAACTTACTTTGTAAAAACTAATTCCTTACTTATTATATTGTTACTTTGAATATCGTAAATTAGACAAATGAATAGCGATATTTTACTTGGATTTTTTTTATTATATACAACGGACATAAAAACAAAAGTTTCTCTTCGCGATCTAATCAGAAATGAGGAGATCCATAGAAGAACCAAAGTCATCGACATAGCCTTAAGTATTACGAAGCTGAAGTGGCAATGGGCGGGGCACATAGTCCGACGGACCGATGGACGCTGGGGGGCCAAGGTGCTGGAATGGCGACCCAGCACCAGATAGGCAGACCCTCACGAGGAAAACCCCTGGAGCCAGGCGTTACAAGATCGGGTACAGTGGGTATCATTAGGTGAGTCCTTTGTCCAGCAGTGGACGTCCATCGGTTGAAGTTAGTGAGAAAACAGTTCTTCCTTACTATTTAAATAAATATGAATTAACTGTTAGGTAAGCTACGATGTGTATAATTGATTTTGAAAAAAGTGAAATCAATGCGATTTATGGTGCGATGGATATATTTTTTTCATTAAAATACATTTTTAAGTTCGGTTTTAAGCCAAAAGGTTTTGGTACGCTTATTATATAAATATTCCTAGTACCGACTGTACTAGGAATATTCATATAATGCACCTCAAAAACACTCCAAATAAAATCAAAGTAAATTTGACTCGGTATTATGGCACCCGCAATCCGTTATGACTCAATCGGGCGGCCTAATCCCGCGTTGGACGTTGCAAGTTACAACGAACGCGTAACGAGAAAAATAACGATCGACGCGTGCGCACAATCGGCCACATGTCCCGAATGCACCTCGAATTAACATAATTTCATCCCATTGTGCGCACTTAATGCACTCGCCTGACTATGCATCGCTTTCGGCGCTTCGGTCTTTTCGTAGGGGCGAAGCGCCGTAACGTTGCAGCGCTGGTTGAGCCGTTCCGCAGTATAAGGTTACCTGTGCGAGGGTAGTTCCCTGCGCCATCTGCCTGCGCAGGGACAATGCAGAGATTTATCGTCGCGGAACTCGCTCACGGGGACTCGTGGGGATTCAGTTTTTTGCCGGCTATCAAGTTTCCATTAGCTAATTTCATATCGATTTTGCTCCGCCGGTGAAAGTTCCGCGGTGCGATTCCGAATTGATGGATCGTTTTTATTCATTTCCAACTGTAAACGAGTGAACGAAGTTCCCAATTCCGTTTTTATGAACCAAATTGGATTGCGGTTCGCATAATTTAATCTTCGGGACGTAAAAACAAGAGGAGAGTGCTCTTTTGTTGCCCGTATTCGAAATTATGATCTGATGATATTTTTTTAACTTTTGAGTTTTAAAGTGAACTTTTGAGTTTATTATGGTATGTTGCGTTACAGCCGCGACAGAGAGTGGTAAACCAAAAGATATTCGGCTGAACGGCCAATATGGCCAATATGGCAGCGTTATCAAAGTTTCACTGGAATCATAATTTCTTAAAATTTTGTGACAACCGCTACCCACCGCCAGTTAATGGGAAAAACGACATGGGTTAGGGAATTCTTTGAGATTAATTAGAAAATACATATGAAAGTCCCAAACGCTTAAAATGAATTTTTGTGACAACATATTGGAAATGTGTTATTTGGGTCGAGTTATCGCCAAATTAATACATATTTTTATGGAAGTATGTACCCCTAAATATAATTTAATAACTTTCAAAGGATAGTCTTTCTACATATTTAAAATATTTATGTTAAAATCAAATCAAATCAAATCATTTATTGCTGATTGTGTACATAATTCAGGTCTTATAATAAGTAAGTGCAACAATCCACCACAGTATGGCGTGCAAATATAAAATTAAAATTAAATTACAAAATTTCACGATATAATAATTACAGATCTAAATTAAAAGATACAATGTCACTTATATGAATGTATCCGCTAAATATTCTTTTACTGAATAATATGTTTTCTTAATAGGCATTCGTCAATGTACAAACCTAAGAATCTTGTATATGAAGTGTTAATTAGTTTTATATTTAAATAGTTAATATCCAATATTATTTTCTTACGTCTATTTATAAATGTCATAATTTTGGTTTTGTCAAAATTTATAATGAGCTTGTTATATGTCAACCAATCAACTATATTTTTTATTGTATTATTTATGTTATTTTCTAGTGAAGTATCATTATCGTCTACAAATATAACTGTGCTATCGTCAGCGAATAACACCATTTGATTATTAGTAATTGTGGGAAAATCATTTATATAAGCATTAAACAGCATTGGACCCAATACACTTCCCTGCGGTACACCCGTTTTAACTGATTTTATTTCTGAAATGTAACCTGTTTCAGTTTTATCGCTTGCTAATCCAGTTATTTGTGTCATTTGTTGTCTTCCTGTTAAATACGATTCCATAAGTGACTTTGCATTGCCCCTAATACCGTAACTATTTAGTTTTTCAATCAATATCCCGTGGTCAACATAATCAAAAGCTTATGTAAGGTCCATAAATAATGCAAATACATGCTTTTTTTTCATCATATATATTACTTATTATTATAACTCATACATATTACAGTTTGTAAAAAATTCAATTGTCAAAGAATTGAAAAGTGATATATGTCAAAAATATTTTGATATACAAGGTGTATTATAACGTTGAAGATATTACTTTCCTGGAAGATAGACATGGAAACCTAACATCACACAATGTAAACAAATGAAAATATTGTTTTAAAGAGTAAGCGTTGATTTTTTTCCCAGTCTCTTTTCTGTAGAATGAATTTTACAGACAAGTTGTAGATTGGTTACGAAGTGACAGACTAATGAAGATTCATATGAGCTTATTTAGTCTACATGAATAAATAACATTTTGGATATGGTCATTAAACAAACTCATGGTGTTAAAAACCTCTCTTTATTGTAATAAGCAGTAGAAAACAAGAACAAAACTATAGATGAAAATACACCGTATGATATCCTCGAAGTTATGTCTATTATAATTTCTAATATAATTTGTATACGGTTTGCATCGCAAGCATTTATATTAATTGAAAACGTTAAACAGAATTGCCATCGTCATCAATATCGTGGCCGTATGAAGGGTGGCTACCTTCGCGTCCCTCCGAAACATCTGCATTATCTTACCTACCGCGTCCCTTCAAATCAGTTACTGCAGAGGCATTCAGTAAAGTGCATTTACCATTTGGCTGTCAAACCTTACAATTATCTTCTAAGGACCTCGCAAACGAAATCGAACTTTATTCCTTTAGGATAGAGCTGTTAGTTTCAAAGGTCATTTTAAGGTCGCGGCTCAATAAGCGAATATAACCACTATCTCGACGCATCGCAGCAATAATAACTGTAGTAGAGGGAGATGGGGTTCAATTTGCAACATCGGTATGGAGTCGTCCACGAAGTACGCACCGTTTAAGCTAAGAGGGTAGTTCACATGTTGGCGGTGCAATTTATCAAATTTTATACGTTCGTGGGGCAGCGACATGTGCGCGGCTGGCGGACAATCGCGGGGCGCGGGGTCCGAGGTTCGATTAAATATGGGACGAGGTGGCTAATGGATTAGAGGCAGATGAGGAAACTCTCCGGGCCGCGCCACCTTATGGCACGCAATCAGATTTCGCAGATGCGCCACCATTGCTAATCTCATTCAATTGCATACATCGCGCGCTTAATAGCAGAGTGAAATGAGTAAAATTTCTAAATTTTGTTGTTCAAATTTCAATGAAAATAGACCTTATTTATCGGGTATATTTATATCAATTTTGGAATAGTTCACCATAAACTATGATTGGCAGCAATTTTGCATTGTGATTGAACTTGCCCCAACCAGTTCTCATTGCCTAACAGTGAGAATTATTTTAGAAGTAATTTGAACATTTGTTCTAGAGAAACTCTACTGAACAGACTTTAAAAATTCTTACACCAGTAGAAAGCTGTAAAATGAAGGAGTAAGAAAGAAAAACCGTTGATCTGGTTAAGCTCTGGAACTGATTTCGATGCGACTTTCCCTGGCATGTCCTCGGGCAACTTTTATCTCTCAGTTTACACAAAAAATACGAATGTTAAATCTGTAATTAATTATCATTAACTTTAGCTATTTATATATTAGAATCTCTTTTAGTTGAACTTCAATAACAAATCATTCCATTTTTATCTTTTTTTTATTGCTGACAGATTAGCGCTTGGCTGTTTAACTCACCTGACGGTAAGTGATGATACAGTCTAAGATGGAAGCGCGCTAATCTGGTAAGAGGCGATATTACGGTTTCTGCTCAGCATCGTACCGGAACACAAAACTCTTTGTTTTGACGGTACGTCTTTGCTGGTAAGGTGGTAACTAGCTACGACCGAAGTCTCCCACTAGTCTATTTCCTAAATTCATCCTACCGGGGATCGAACCCGGGACCTCCGCCAGTAAAGCGAATACTCGCACCACAGCGCCAGCGAGGCCGTCAAATCTATTATTAGGCGAAATAATTAGTACTTGCTTTTCGTGTATTACTTAAAAAAGAAAATTTACAATATTTACAACTCGATTATTTAGAATTTTGATTTTGAATTATCTAATGATGATACAAGGTGAATGTCTCCAGTTAAAATGCGCTGCAGACGACATTATACATAAATGAGAAACAAACTTGAATTGTTTTGCGTATCCCTGTAAGTTGCAGAGGTTCTGTGATATAAATGCTGTTTTCCCCGTCGCGACACTTCACCGGCAGTGTCAATAGAAACTGTCAAAGACTGACTACAGCTAGAGGAAGCCACAGATACATTATATATTAGTAGTATGTACTTATAATAAATGCGTACGACTCGCGTCGGATGAGATCGACGCGATGGCGTCATTACAAGCGCCACGTGCGGCGGGATATGAGTTCACGGGACACTCGGCCACCGACAGCAGGTAAAGCCAGTATTTACAATTCCTATGACCCTAGTCGCTGCCTGCGACTTCGTTTTTGTAGAATTAGTAGAATAAGCACTAATGCAATGGAATCGTTTCACGTACATAGTAATTAAACACCAAGGCTAAGGAATTTCATTTCTCTCAGGCAACGAACAGTAGCAACATAATATTGAAAAGACCTTAACCATTCACACACATATTCTATGAATAGAAAAGTTTTGTTTCTACAACAACTTACTCAGAATGTATTGTGCAAGCGAACCTCTTGTTCTTCGTCTAAGGAGCCAAGGATTCCGTTGGACTGTCTTATGACTTTGTCAGTAAGACCTGGGATGGCCAAAGGCATTAAAAAAAAGCAATGAGCATACTTCCTAAATACAGCGGGATAACGACGTAAACTTTAAGCACTGGTTATCGAAGGAAATTGGTTCGGATGGTTGAATTGGTTAATGAAGGTAATCTAAAAATACTACTTTTGTATCCCTACGAGCAGTATTTTTAGGAAACGATGAAAGTGCTAGTGGTTCTGCGGACGGTACCGGCTCACCTATTCACGTGAGTGATGGATGGCGGCGTCGATTAGGGCCGGCGCTGACCTGTTCTTTCATATCTCACTAATGGCCGACACCTCAATGCGATTGCTGGATATGTTCTACCAGTGACGATTTATATACCATTTATATATTAACTGGACCCTGCTTTCTTCGAAATCTTTTCTTAAAGCTAAACCTTGTATTTCTTACAGAAAATAAATGCAAAGTGACAACACATTTTACTTTGAGTGAGGGAATTGGACGTTCTGGTTTGAAGTTGGATAGGGCATCTTTGATTTTTTTAACAGTGACCGTCCTAAAAATAGCTCGTTTGCTGGCTCATCTACATAAAAAAACCTCCGCAAACTCATATGTATAGTATAAGTAATGAACATATGACAGATATAAAATACAGATTCGATAGAGAGAATTTGTATAAAATAAGATAAGGATCAAAACACCAAAAGTGATTATAAAAGAGACACGTATTGCTGAGAGGTTTTAAAATCACTTATACAACAAAATATACTAAATGAGCGTATGGATGTATTCGCAAGATCAACAAAATTAAGTCCAGAAGGCTATAATTACAAAATTAGACGATGTGTAAAAGTTTTAGCCATATTATATATATAGTCAAAATACCACAGATGACTTTACAGGAGAATTTGTTGTTTATGCATATTATAGGTAAGAGAAATAAAATCAGGTGAGAATCAAAACAGAATTGAATGTGCTTCCAGCGAAATATATCAGGACGTCAGCACCTGCCCGTGTTGGCTGTCAAACGTACAAGGGTCATTACTTAGCCTATTACAGCCCGTCAGTAATTAATACACGCAGCGAACACCCACTTGCCTTTTTGCCCTCGGGCTGCGGCCGGGCGAGGTGTGCACACCAGCGAAATCAATATTCACGAAAAGGTTACATACGTTATCTGTACACACTTCGAAATATAGGAATATAAATGTTAAAGGCACTAAGAGAATGCCAGACTATGTCCAGGTTTAATATAAGTGTCATAAATAGGTTCATAGTTATGTATATACAAAATTCATCTATAAGCAGGTTTATAGTTTCTGAACCTTGGTTAGTATGTTGAAATTTTTTATGAGCCTTTAGAAGAATTTCACAATGACTTTGACAATTTGATCAAATAAATAACAGGTTTCCTCACATAACATCGAGTATACACAAACAAAAAACTAACTTTGAAGTTCAGCTATTTTCCTAAAATATATTATGTAATAACATATACACAAATGACGGTTTCGCCTGCTCCTTGAGCCACGGAACATAACATAAATTTTAAATTGGGCTGATACTGGACTCAATTCTGGTGTCTTATTATATGTAGCTGAACACGATCACTCAATTGATGAAATATTCGTTTTAAGTAACATCAGATAATCGTACCCCATCGGTAATGTTTACAAGATATCACAAAGATCTGGGATTCTAACCTGGTGCCTCATGATATGTAGCTGAAGAAGATCACTACACCGAGGAGGCATTCGCATAACAAACATCAGTTAATTGGTAGCCTGCGCCCGTCAGTCGTGGTCACCTGAAATCGCTCGGCGCCGTGATGTCGCTGAGGGGTGCGCTGAGAGCGGCCGAGGGGCTGCCATAGAGGGAGGGAAAGGGGGAGATTAATTACTGTTTGATCCCACAACAACGGGGCCCCAGGTACCTGCACTGACACGGACATTACTGGCGCACTGTCACTCCCTGATTTACTGGTGTGCACTAGCCGAGAACCTAGGTCTATACGCCTCAGTAGGTACTTTATGCGCGGAAACGCATCGAAAGTTGTTATTTACTTAGTTATAGTTAA
Source organism: Elymnias hypermnestra (assembly GCA_015832385.1). Classification (NCBI taxonomy): domain Eukaryota; kingdom Metazoa; phylum Arthropoda; class Insecta; order Lepidoptera; family Nymphalidae; genus Elymnias; species Elymnias hypermnestra. The sequence goes on along the minus strand of JACTOM010000160.1, from coordinate 829,272 downwards.
TTTATTGGCTATTTTTGACAGAGATCATGTTTATATATGATCAGCGTTGAGAAGTTAGTAGCAACTCTGTACAGTATGATAAGCCGTATTGCTGATCTTTCACTAACAGAGTCTATTAAGTACAGGTACAAAAAATGACATTTTATAACATTAAGTTTTTCAAAAACGTCTGTATACAACACGATTAAATAACTAGAACTTGTTGTGTGACAGAAGTAGCTGACATATATCAATAGTGCTAAAAAGTACTTAATTATGTAAGAAAGTTGTTTATAGAATGAGCTATAACATAATATATGAGTGATACATTAATTCAAATGGTGGATGATGGCTCAGCAATTGGTCTTTCAAAATCAGAGTTCAAAAAAGTTAGTTCTAATGAGTTATTGGGTTCTGCGGCAGCAGCTGTGGCACTTAGCGGCGAGTGGGCAGTTAGGGAAGACGTAGTGGGCGATATCGCGCGGCGCTGTCGCCGATATTGAGTTATCAATATGGGCGAGTGCACACTCGGTGCAATCAAATCGCACTGAAATCCTACGCGAGTGATAACTGGACCAAGTTTGAGGCACACCGAGAACTGGGCCTTATATTTATTTTTAAACCGATATTTTCTACATACATATGTACATAATAGAATCTTTGAACACCATTTTAGACCACCTCAAAATGTCGGAATTATTTGAAATTTTGTACAGTTATTAAGGATCGATCACAAAACAAAAGTTAAATCTTTTTCTTCTTCTTTGACTAAATGACTTGCAGGTGTTACAAGGCACACACAATTTCGCCAGTGTCACATTAATTGAAGAAAGCACGTAAGAGATTGTACGGTTTTGTCATGGCAAACCAAAATTTTGATATGCCACCAATAGTTGAATCCAGTCATTTAGCACCACCACTAAAAATCAAAAAATTAAGGGTGACATAATACAACACATGAACACTTTTTACAAAACATTAACAACTTAATTCTATCACAATTAATGAATTTACAAAGATAGTTACAATATACAAAGGATTACAAGCACTCAACATTTAAAGGAAAACGTACTCTAGGAGAGATGATGTCATAGATAGGATGAGGAGTTTTAGGGCAGTTGAAAAAGATGTGGGAAATAGTGCCTTCGTCTAGACCACATTAACAAACAGAATTGTCCCTTATCCAAAGTTTTACTAGGTGGACAGGGGAACACAAACGGCCAAGACGCATTCTTGAGATAGTTGATGATACTAATCCATTTGCATATCTATGAAGAAAAAACCAAGGTCGCCTTGGGATGTTTGGCTGAATGTCGGCATTATATTTGTCCTTAATAGTTAAATCTTTCAAAATTTAAACCTCCAGCATTACCTCCTTGCCGTATGTGGGTAATTTGTGATTTTTTCTTGTAATAAAGAATATGTAGTAACTTACAACAATAAATTGAATATACTGTTCATGATTTTATTCTAATCTTGAACTCTATACTTTTTAGGTTGGTATTCTATAAAGGCTTATTTTTTAGTTTTCCCACGATTAAACATCATTAACAAATTTTCTCTGGATTGAAGTTTTAGTTATACTTCAAATTTATAAGTTTGAGGGTAAAGAAACATTGTCGTCACTTTCGTTTCTAGAATAGCCCCGACTGTTGGCTCTTTAATTGGCATTTATTTGTAAAAAGTAATATTTAGTTATTGTAGCAGCTTTAAGATCTTTCGTATTATATGTAACGTAACATTATAATATTAAGGGAAGAGGTTTGCGTATTGTGCTTTGGCAAATTTAATTTTTTTCATATTTTAAAAAGAGTACCTGTGTACCATCAACCTAGTTCGTACGTAAAGCAGTTTCATATCGGGCGAGCGACGGCGAATGATTTACCGACTGCTCCCGGACATGTGCACTCTCTCACCGCAGATGGCGCTGCGTGTGCAAGACGATTTCATCATTTCGGCTACATTCTACTTCTTTCACTAGTTATTCCATATTACTAACTTATATTTTACTATATTATTTTATTTAGGTCTGGAGTCCAATGGCTAAGCTTAGTTTATGTTAATGTTTATAGACTCGCTTAGTGATTAAGTGCTTGCTTTAGTAACTTCACTATTTTGTGTCATTGCTTTTTCAATAACTCAAAAGGTATCGTTATTTTAAGTCATTTCTTAATTTGGGTGATTTACAGAAGTTTAGCAGTTTCAGGGGTCACGTGTTGTTTAAGTTGTCATCGTTTTTCCTTTACTGAGTACAGTAAGCATTCCATGTTGTGGAAATTCTAGTTACAATATAAGATACTTCCTCCACGTATCCACTGTTATACGCAAACATTCTTTGTTAAAGAATATAAAAGTTCTCAAGCGGAGTAATCTAGTTAAAGTTTGAGTAAACAACGACGTGTATTAAACAGTCCCCGTGCAAGTAATCTCGTGAAAGTGAAACAGATAATTGCGAGGCGGCCGGAGGACGACACTCGGACAGCCCGCACGCTCGTGATATACATCACCCGCCCTGACTGATAACTCTCCTCGCACGGACACTGGCCACAACGTGGAAGAGAACGGCGGACTAACCATGATAAGATTTTTTTGTGCCCTAGTGTCCTTTGCCCTTCCTCCCCCATTTTGATCACTATCGTTAAATGATATAGACTGAATATGAGTCATTTCATCTTTTTCAAGTGCCTCTCCGACTAGCAGGTCCTCTCTTGTCAGTTAGGCCGCGCTTTCAATTTCAGTCCACTCTCTAATATTGCCTAGATATGATTTTCCTAAAGCCTTTTATCATCGATTTTGCCCATAATTAATATTTGAAGAAGGCCGTAGCTCTCGTGTCCAGCGAAGTGACCTAGGATATTGTTCTGAACTTGGCAGTCTGTAAAAGCGTGTATTTTTGGTTGAATTTAAGCATCTTGCCATTGCCTATTATGCCCATTACTACAATACGTCTTCATTTATTGTCCTAGCCTCGCATTTATGTAGGATAATAGGCCAGATGTAATATTTGAGGAGAGGAGGAGAAGAACACGAAATGAAAATTGAGATTTCGAAAACAAAACATATTTTATGTGTTCTGCTCTATGTCGATATCATTTAATAAAATACATTACTTTCTTAGGTTTTCCAGCACGTTACTATTTATGGTAGAGCCATTTAACGCTTTAATTCCCCCCTTAATTCTACAATTTTATTTCATAATTTCATATGTTTCATATTTCATATGTCATTGGATTCAGACACTTTAAATTCGTCACACGTCGGCGTCGTCGACGAAATTTCCTGTATCGCAGTCATTGTTTCAGTTTGTTAGAATTTTTATAAACTAATTCATGGTCGCTGTGAGCTTAAGTGTTGCGCCCTACAAGATTAGGCCGAAGGGCTACCGGAAAAAGGCCCTCTTTACCTTCTACTAAAACTAGTAAATAGTCGGATTAACTGGACGCATAAATCAAGGGAAGTCGCGCGCCCTGAACTTGCGTATGATAACAATCTCTCGATATTGAACCTGGCGGAGTCACTAACTCACTTTGTAGTTGGGATCTCACTTCATTGACGACAATTTTGCGGAGAACCTTCGACGATCTACGAAACAACAATTATTCTGAAAGAGAAAAAAAACGACAAAACTGCGTTTTCACGGTTGCTTATTAAATGTTACATAAATTGATTCTTTTTACATTAAATGAAAGACATTCTCTGTTAGAATAACATCCCAAGGTATGAATACAAGACGTCTCCAAATGAAGATGTGTTAACGCAGCCGCTGCACTCGAGACTTGCATATAAATGTCCCTAAAACTAAATCGTTCTCCGGAGAATTTCTCGCCAGAGATACTTACGTAGGAAAAAGGACTCGCCTGTCCTGGATATTTATAACACGAGATTTTAGTTCAACTTCTAACATTGGCGTTAGAGAGAGAGGGACTTCAGCATTGAAACCAGGCAGAAATAGCAGCTACAGTCAAGAAGCCTCCTCTTTGTTATCCTCCTGTTTATATTTCACCTGGTGATAAGTGGTGATAGAGTCTAAAAGAAGCGTGCTGGCCTGCTAAGATGTGACTAACTTATTTATGGTTTCTATTTAGCAACTAACCAGACTGCAAAGTTTTTTATTGAAGCCACGTTTTTGTTGGTTGGGTGATAACTAGCTAAATTAGATAATGCAAATTCCTCAATCTGCTTTGCCGGGAATCGAAGACAGGACCTTCTTTTAAGCGTAGTTAGTACTACCAGTGGGGCTATCAAAATCACCATAACATGTTTTGTCTTTATATCAATTATTTTATCACTAAGCATTCTTGACTTTCATTTATTTTTTGGAAAAATGTGTTTCTTGTATTCTTATCGCGTTCATGTTTGAAATATTTTAAAATTAATAAAAAAATAGTAGGTATAATCTCGTTTTTCGAGCACACCAGATTTATTTGACATTTCGTCCTATTGTCCAATGACAGTACAATATATAAAGAAGACCTATTGACCCAAAGACGTGGTGCTACCCAGGTTGAACCTACTGGCTATTATATCTGGGTGATTAAATATGGTATAAGCGGCTGTTAAAAAGAGGAGAAATGCAAAAGTCCGAGGGCAATTCCCGGTGATTTAAAGCAAGGAGTGGAGCCAATCATTCCCGGGCAGGCTTAGTTCCCCCGCTCGCAATTAGGCGGAGATCACTTTCCATCTGAGGAGGTGATTCTTATTATTTTTGCCGGCGGTGCGGCCGCCTCGTTAATTGGCCTTGTATTTCGTCGGGGCCAATTTGTTGCGAAATACCTGGAGATTGCTGTTCAGATTGTTGAGCTTTAACAATTTGTTTGATGTTTCCTTTTTAAATTGGGGCTTATTCGTGAATGAATTTGGTTTTTAAGTGAAATTTCTTTACATCGCTTCTAATACCATCTGTGTGTGGCAGATCAAATTGCAATCGGCAGCGGAGTGGGGTAAATTGAAACGCAGACAGAGCGGCCAAGCAAGACAATATGGCAGCGCTGATGGCTCGCATCAGTTGTTTCACTTTCCACGTGTTTCTTACAAGTGAAACTCTCAAGTGGGGATAAACTGAAACACATTTGGCAGGGCGGCCAAGGCCATATGTTGACGGATATGGCTGGCATCAGCTGTTCTACTTGCATTGTGGTTTCTTACAACCACATAATATTTTTTATAGTAATTGTTGTTAGATAATGTTATGTATAGTGAAGCTAAATTACTCCTAATAGAGTTACGTACGATCAAAAAACGGTTGAAGGTTTGGTCAATGTAAGGAGTACTCGCTTCGCTAGTAGAGGTCCCAGGTTTTATTCCTGGCGGGGAAAATTTGGGAAATCGCATTATCATATTTGTCAGGGTCTTTTTTCATAGCAAGCCTCAGCAGTGGCTAGTTACCACACTTATTAAACTGTATAGAAATTATAAGAGCTAAACTACCTCTTAGAACATTAATGTTGGATTGTATCATCAGTTACTATTAGGTGTGATTGCAGTCAACTATTAACTTGTCAGACATAAAAAGAAATGTGCATGTACCAGTGTTTTGTTGTATTAAATTTTATAATATAAATTCATTTATGCATCCTAATATTCTAAATCTGAAAAGTTTGTTTCCTTGAACGCGCTAATCTCAGGAACTATTGGTCTGATTTATGAAATTATTTGAGTATTAGATAGCCCAATTATAGAATAAAGGCTATAGGCTATATACTATATATATTACCACGCTAAGACTAATAACAGTGGTACAGTAATGAATAATTTTTCAAAATCGATTTTTTCTTTTTGAGTGCTTCAGCTGCGTGTACTACGTAAACGCTTAATGTAGCGCAAAAATAATCTATGGCAGAATTGTTCCCCTTTAACAGCTGTTGTGTGTCTATCTTTTAAAGTTGGCTCACTATAACCTTGCTTATGAGGTCCAGTTTCGCGGATCAGTTAGTCTTTTATTTAGTCGTATAGTGTGATAGAGTACGCTTAGGCCCCAAAAGCCGCACCAGTGAAGTACCTCTTCATAAAGGTAATTGCTGTTGATTGGCGCTCGTTGTCGTTGATATTTTTTGAGCGACTGGCTGAGGTTATAGTTGAGGTGAGTCACAGCGGTTCCCACGTCGAGCAATTGCTCGAATTGACCGGTATGCGTCGCGTTAACCCTGCTCTTTTATTAATTGTCTCCTACCTAAGAATAGGGCCAGGTATGGAGTTGTGTTTTGAATTATACAATCTTTAAATTCATTAGTTTCTAGTCCCCAATATTCTTTAACTCCAATATAATTTCGATGTAAGTGTCGAGTTAATTTTTTTTATATAATATTGAATTCCTATCGAAGTGTCAAATTTTTTATCTCATTTTTGTTCATTGATAATAAGTAACGAATTTAATACGTTGGAAGCGCTTTTACCCGGAAAAAGGTGACTTAACTCTTCTTATTCTTTCACCACATCATAGTATCGGAACGTAAATTTTTTGCTTGTTGGAATGTTTTTGGTGGCAGAGTGGTATTTTCGCCCTTCCTGAAAGTCACAGTGTAGGAATATTAAACTACAAATCTATAATGTTGATTAATATAATTAGTTTGTGGTAATCATAAACTTTGTTTTCCTTTTCTTGTGGCACTTGTGTCTATGTTTGTAACTCTCTTGTCTATGGTACTTAGCAATAAACGTCGTTTGAACTATCTCTTTGTTTCGTGTTATAATTACTTTTCTACAAATCAAACGCTAATAAAACATGTGAAACGACGTAACAATTAAAACAACTGATGAAAATCATGGCGATACCAAAGGACAATAGTCCTTCACCTCTATAGCGAGCTATTTTCAGTTTACCACCACTTACCAGTTAAGCAAAATAGCAAGTATTCGCACTATATTCAAGCCATGCTATGAAAGTAGTTTCTGAGGTGTTCGCTTTCAATCCAACAAACAAACTCTTGAGTTTATACGAGTATAAACAGCCGCTCCACGGTTCTGTTCTCGTTGATAATTCAGCGTCATGTAACGTTTCATCCAACATACAGTGACTCACGTACGTTTAATAGACGCTGTATCATTAACAGGCGCTACGGCTCTTGCTTTAATGTACACTATAAATTGCTTACACATAGTAATCTTTACGTATGTTTTATCTATTCATAACCGACATTTAAAAAAGGGGATGTATTGATTTTGTATGTTCACCGATTCCTCTGCCATTTGTACGATTTTGATTTTTAAAGTGAACGTACATAAAGGTTGGGTCACTATCGCATTCAGTCTCAATTTACTTAAAAGCATTAAGATAAAATACTTAACATTATATTACAGGATTTAATACAATATAAGTCAAGGACACCTTCCCTTTTTCCACATTTACGTGTACAAAGGTATTTAGTATTTATTTAAACATAATTAACGATTTTTCTCTCAATTTCGGACCGATTTGGAGTTTATTTTGAATATATAAATAATTTGTATCGATTTAATCAAAATAGTATTGTCCAGTTTTGATTTCTTTTATATTGTTTCATCTATTTTTAACCAATTTTCAAAAAGAAGGTACACAATACTCTTTACCGATTTCTCTATCAGTTGTATGTCGATTTTGATATTTTCTTATTTGGATTCGTATACTATCTACATGACAATATGAATAATAAACTGAGTTCAAAAAGGGACCGAATCATGGACCAATATTTTTTTAGGAAATTAATCCGTAAAATATATTTTTTATATTAATGACCCGGTATCGGATTGGCTGCATACTCGTATATATGTATTTTATTAAGATGCAGTTGGCCCTCGCAACTTCATCTGCGTGCTTTTTTTATTTTTGGCTCAGCTACAGCTTTTACATTGAATACATCTTTTACTCTAAGGATTTGATAAAATACTCTAAATGATATAACAATGAATAAAACTTGAATATTGAATAATAAAAAGTAATTTTCTAAATATTTATTTATAATATATTAAGACACAAATCGAACTACTACTTTTAATTTGATTCTTAAGTAGCTTACTTGACGAAAGAACTTCTTAGTTTAAAATAGAATTGTAATATCTGTATCATATGCCTCTAGTTGGACCAAATTACACGCAGTATAGAAACCTTCATCAAAATCGGTGAAATTGAAGACAAACGTGACACGATTTACCTTTGCAATGATCATAAAGCTAATATAAGAAAAATATAAGTCCAGATCGTGGCTAAGCCGAGGTGCGCGTGCGTCGGTCGTTGCCTTCTCACACTGTGAACTCAATCAAATCAAGTGGCTGAGAGCTTCGAGTGGGTGTCAACGCCTTGCTGCTTCACTTACAGTCACATTAATTTATGTCTGTTACGACATATACCTTTATTAATAAATATTTTATCTTCTATCTAACGAACAAGCTCAATTCTGCAGCGTACGCAATTAAAGAGTGTCGCCTTTTTACTGATACACAAGCTGCCAAATTAATTGCACTTCTTGTGATAGTATTGGATTCCGAAATGCGATAATAAAAAGGTAAAAGTTAGTAACAGTCTGGTAACGTCATTCGATCATCTGTAGAAGAGTGTTTAGGGCATAGACTCACGACGGTGCTTCACTGCGGCTTTGCAGGTTACACATACTCCAGATCTGTGAAGAGCACAATTATGGATTGGAAAGTCCAGCGCATTAGTATCTTTTTAAAAAGAGAAATTTACTGGGTTCTGCTGAGGATTCGGAACCAAGACTTCAGCAATCGTAGCATGATAACGTTCAATAGGACACATATGACAGTATCTTTTTCCGATAAAAGACATCAAATTTGAAAGTAGCTCAATACCATACAACTTACTACCTCATAGCAAAAGTAGCGCTACTCATTTTTCGTGCGAGTGACAGATCTATGAGGCAGAAGCATGAATTGAATATCGTCAAATGTTTTTGCTGAGTTTCAAAATCTAAATATTCTTTATTCAAGTAAGCTTATAAAACACTTCTGAATCATCAATAGTCTTTTCGTTGGTAACAAATCTACCACCGATTCGGAAGGTTGAGTCCGCTGAGAAGAAACCGACAAGAAACCCAACGGATACTCCTTTTATTATAGTTTTTGTACTTAACAATGTGATTAGCTTTCATGTGCGACTGGAATCAAGTCCAAACATTTCTATCGCTTAAATAATTTTCAGCATTATAATATACANTCAAAATATGTCTTTAGTAACTCAAAAGTCAGTAGTGATTCGGGTTTCTTATTAAAAATGCGTATGCTCAACCCGACAAATGATTTCTGAACCTTCTTTACTCTAAAATATAACATAACAAGTTTGTTTTTAATTTTCGAATTCAAATTGTGTGTTTCGCTCCTTTTGCTGTATAAATGAATATTATTACGAATATATCAAATGTTTATGGACGAAGTTTGCTTGGAATATGTGTGGAACATAGTCTTTTTGTGGCAAACACTATGTTTGAGCACAAGGGGATTCATGTGTATACAAGGGAAGAAGGGAATGCTAGAAGTATGATTGATTTTGTAATTGTGGACGAAAAACTGAAGAAGAAAGTTCTAGATGCTCGAGTATACCGCGGGGTCGACATCGATACTGACCACTACCTGGTCGTTGCCCGAATCGGTGGTCTTTTTAATCGGTGGCGCCATAGAAAGAAGGAAACCTCGAGCATTCTTGAACGAATAAAAGTGGAGAGATTGCAAGAAGAGGATGTTAGAGAAGAATATCTGAAAAATTTGAGTGGGCGATTCAAGAGTGAAGACGAAGGAAATGAGATTGAAAGTTTATGGAATAAATTTAAAGATGGAGTGGTTGGTGCTGCTATTGATGTATGTGGCGTGTCTAAAAGGAGGAAAGGTAAGAAAGAGAAGAATTTGTGGATGGACAAAAATGTTCAAGCAGCTGTGTGTGAAAAGAAGAAAGCTTGGTCCGATTGGTTGGCTACAAAAGCGAACCAACGAATGCAAAAGGCAACGAATGATGACGTAAAAAAGGCAAGAATGGAATACAAAAGGGTGAAAGTAATCGTGAAAGAAGCTGTAAGAAAGAAAAAAGAAGAATACAGTGATATGTATGATAGGAGACTTTCTGATGATTTTCAGTCAAACAAAAAGTTTTTCTGGAAATCAATACAATTTGCCCGAGGGAGATCTACTTCCTCGGAGCTTTGTAAAATCAGAAGTTTAGATGGAAGTTTAATAAAAGGAGAAGAATGGATATTGAAGAGATGGAAGGATCATTTTGAAAGTTTGTTTGAAAGAAATGAAGCAGAGGTAAATATGGCCTCTGCGGATAGCAATGAATGTAAGACAAGTGATAGCGAGATTAGTATGGATGACATCATGAAAGCGATAAAAGGTATGAAATCAGGTAAGGCTGCTGGGTATGACAGAGTGTCAGTCGAGATGCTGAAGGCTGGCCGCGGGATTGTGGTAGCTCAGCTGTACTGCCTTTTCAATATATGCTGGGAGAAAGGTCAAGTCCCAAGAGATTGGAGCAAGGCCGTAATTGTCCCTCTATATAAAGGAAAAGGGTCACAGCAGGAGTGCAAAAATTACCGCGGTATCAGCCTTCTTAGTGTCGTCGGCAAATTGTATGCAAAGATATTAATTGAAAGGGTGATTAATGAAACTGATGGGAAAATATGGGACGTGCAAGCGGGATTTAGAAGAGGAATGGGATGTACGGATCAGGTCTTTTCTTTACGGTGCATAACTGAAAAATGTTTGGCTAAACACCAAAAAGTTTATTGCGCGTTCGTAGATTTAGAAAAGGCCTATGATCGAGTGGTGAGGAATGAGCTGTGGTCAACGTTATCTACGTATGGGGTGAGCGGTTGTCTGATCCAAGCATTGAAGTCTCTCTATGAGGGTTCTAGTGCCTGTGTCAGAATAAACGGAGCGTACACGGAGTGGTTTCCTGTCGAAAGAGGTGTTCGACAGGGATGTGTTGCGTCACCATGGCTGTTCAACCTTTTCATGGATAAATGTTTGACAGATTTAAAAGAAAGTATGTATGGGTTAAGAATGAATGAATTACTCATCAAATGTTTACTCTACGCTGATGATCAAGTAATACTTGCGTCATCCGCTAACGAGCTTCAGGAGATGCTAAATATTATGAATGAAGCTTTGAAAGGGAAAGGAATGAAAGTGAATGTAAACAAAACGAAAGTTATGCTTTTTGAACGAGATGAATCTATGATGAATGGCAATATTTTGATAGATGGGGAACAAGTGGAAGAGGTGAAAGAATTTGTATACTTGGGATCTAAATTTACAAAAGATGGAACATGTGAAAGTGATATCGAAAGGAGAGTGAATGCAGGGAATATGGTAAATGGTGCTCTGCATGCTTTTATGAATAGCCAGATGGTGTCTCAAAGGGCTAGACTGGCAGTGCATGCTGGAGTGTTGGTGCCAACACTTATGTATGGTAGTGAAAGTTGGGTATGGCAGAAGAATCACAAAAGTAAAATAAATGCGGTAGAGATGAGAGCGTTGAGAAGCATGAGTGGATTAAAACTGAGTGACAGAGTAAGAAATAGTGTGATAAGAGAACGTTGTGGTATAAAAGAAGACGTAGTGACTAAAATTGAGAAAGGTATGCTTAGATGGTTTGGGCATGTAGAGAGAATGAATGAAAGGAGACTGACAAAAAGGATTTATGAGTCAAGAGTGAATGCGAAAGTTGGAAGGGGAAGACCGAGGCGAACGTTCCTGGACCAAATCCAGGACATTTTAAATAACGGCCAGGTCAAGAGTACTCTAAACCGACGAACTTGTATGAAAGGTTTAATGAGATTGAAAGAAGCGAAGGAGATATGCAAGGATCGTGGCAAGTGGAAGGATGTTGTCTTTGCCTACCCCGAAGGGAATGAGGCGTGATGCTATATATATATATATATTATTCAATATACATTGCGACGATATTTTGAGAATTGATATTTCTTTGAATTTATTTCTTAAAGAAGCACGATAAGAAGAAAATAAGCGAAATACACTATTTTAGCAGTTCCAACGTCAGTGTATTGCCTCACTTTCCTAACAGCAAATGCAGCTGCACCAAGTTTGCCTGACAGAGTCTTAATATGGGCACCCCACTGAAGCCTAGAGCCAAAGGTTATTCCTAAGAAGACTGTAGACTTAATGTACTATTAGACTACTTTCAGTAAATCAGCTTCGTTTGAAGTTGCATTTTTTCAATTGTTGGGAATTACATTCCATTGTATCCCATCCAGAGGATAAGCGGGAGTGGGGATTTCACCGGCTGACTAATACCTAACCCTAATTATTTGCGAGTGGAAAAGCAGAGGTTTGTTGTGGCATCCCAATTTGACCCCCGGATAAAGCTTACAGGTTCACCACTACAGGAGGAAATGTATCAACCTGGACCTTTATAATGTCTCAAAAGAAAAAAGAGGCTATCCTTTCAAATGCTTCTTGAGTCAAGTCCTACTAAAATGACTAGACTGGTCATTAACAGTTCCCATCGTTCGTAGGCGAGATACCCTTTGTCTGTGATTGTGTTTCCAGATGTACGGGTGTGAGGCGGCACCGTCACCTACCGGCGAGTGTACATCGAGTGCGGGCTAATGAACGCGATGTGAATCACAGCGCACATGTAACCTCGATACACCGCGAGATCATCGCAAAGACTACAAACTATTTGACAGACATGTCTCTAGTTAATTTCACTTTTTCATTTATATAATAGCGACTTGGCCCGGCTCTACATGGAAGTAGAGAATATTATGCCTCGATTTGTTGTCTGTTTTATGTTTGACAAATGTTGTAGGATGAAAAAAGACCAGAAATAATTTGTCGCGTTAAGCATACATATTTTTAATATGATACCGCCATCGGGTTTGGATTTGCTTGTATTCAACTTCTCGGTCAAAATATGGATGTTGTTCTTTGGTTACGTGTGTCTTATATATAGGTTTAAGATTCCGGAAAAAAATTGTATTGTTTGCGATTAATTTTAACAAAATACAATTATTTATCACCGTGCATCAGGTACTGACAGTACAGCGCACGACCGCGTGTCTCATAATTACTCCGATTTTGGTCCGGCGTAATAAAGACTAACAATTATAAAATTAAACTGAGGCACTCTCACATAAAGTCCTTGGAATTTGCATTTGTGTACTTAGAAGTCTAAACTAACAATAGACTAATGGGTAAATTATTTTCACTTAAGTATTAAATATTCCCATTATTGATTGATTTGGGGATTAATTTTTGATAATGACTATTTAATAAAAGTAAAAACATGATTGGCTTGATTTAATCTTGCCCTGTTGTTGATGCATATTTTTCACGTGTTTTTGTCTCCTCTGCTGGATAATCTGTGCGTACAGTAGGTGGTACGGCGTGAGAAACACTCGCATCTGTCTGGTCCACAGTTGTTTTATTGGCGACGAGCACATACATTTTAATTATCCTGCCGCGACGACAGGAAAGTGATGCAACTAGGTCACGCTAATGATGTAAAAAACTCCCTTGTCTCCGACTATTTACTAAATAGACAATAACATACTGGATTATTAACAATAGTGGAGCCCAGCGTCTTTGTTTGCTACCATTTTAAATCCCCGAAACTCCGTTTACACCTCATAAGAGAGACAGAAGCAACAAATTTGGTTCGCAGACTTTCTATAACTTTTAAAGGGGAACAATTCTGTCACACATGATTTTTTTAAATAGTAACCCTTTACGCAGCACACGCAGTGGAAGCCCGTTTTTTTTTATAGCCTTGGCAGGCAAACGAGCTAGCGGGTCACCTGATGTTAAGTGATTACCGCCGCCCATGGACACCTGCAGCACCAAAGGAACCACAGATGCGTTGCCGACCTAATAAATGGGAGTTTATTCGCCTCTTGAATTCTTGTAAATCATAGCCAAGTGGGAACATCGTTGACGGGAGTTTGTTCCACATTATGCATGTTCCGATAAGTAAAAACCCCCGATTTTGGAACATTTCTCATTGGTGCACCGCTCTTATTAGTTTTAGCTTAAGGATATATGGCCTTCTTTGATAAACGAGGTAAACTAATACTGAAAGAACTTTTTAAATCGGCCCAGTAGTTCGTGAGATTAGCGCATTCAAGCAAAACAAGCTCTTCGGCTTTTCAAATAAATCGTAAAATCGATTTAATTGCGTATGCGGGTATAGATATGATCCTTATACGTAAACTTATAGCTTGAATTGGTTGCAGTAGTGGGTGAATATTTTGAAAGATTCCAAATAATCAGCGTAAGTAAGAAGATACCTAATCTTTTGGGAGAAGCTGGGCGATTCTGAATGATGCAATGAAAGGAAAGTGGAACTTTTGTAAAAGCACTGATCCGTATTCTCAGTTTAAGTATAACGCTGTTAGAATTTACTTATATCTTACCTCAGTCTATGCTAGAAGGTAACCAAGGTAAGGATATAAGGACTAGCACACGAAGTAGTAGATATCTAGTGACCAATTAAATGTCAAGTATTATAAATAGAACAATTGTTGCAAAACCGCAAAAAGACGGTGATACGAGGAGTCATCCTTGTCACCTTGTTACGCGGTTGGTACCTAAATCTGGGGCTATTTTTAAGCCACGTGACATCATGCCTGCGGTCGTGGGGACAAAGGGGGTCCTGTTCGTGCCATGAAACAGCGGCGCCGCGAAGACGTCGTCATGCCGCGACTATGTGTTCGTCATCTCACGCTGTTAAATCTATTCACTTTTCTTACATCATAAAGGTTACCATAATAGAAGATTTCATAACTAATTATAAAACTTAGAGTATTATAACGGATAACGGATAGTGCCTGTAAGCTTGTAGGCGAAACGAAAAAGTGAAACTTTTTATGAAACGGTAGGCAAAAAATTTTCATTACGCGATACGTATATCTACATAAGTATCCGTTGGAATTTTATTGTATTCAAATACATTTTATTAAGAAAAAAACTATATATTAGATGAATTTAAAATAAAATTTTGTGGTAGGACAGATTTGATGAACTAAAGAATTTTTAACTTTCGAATCCGAAGAATCCGGCTCGAAGGACCATAAAATTGTAGGATACAATGCGAGCGAAACTATCGCTTTGGTTGATGGTTTCGGACGAATAAATCGTTAAAAAAGTGAAATGATTTGTATGTTATTATATTAGAAATACGTTCGTTATTCGAGAAACAATTCTTTGCATTTGTGTCTACGGTTAGGGAAACTAGATAATTTCGAATTTGACTGCGGCTCTAAACGTTGTCTGAAGAGTTCCTGAACCATTATGGCAACGTGGTCGTCATATTTCTAGATGCAAAATCAGAATGTTTCCCGTTACCTATTCCCGTTACCTATGTCTAGCAAATTGCAACACACTAATGTATTATTGCCGTGTGTCACGTGCACCCACTGCTCTCGTTAGCTGGGCACAAGTGGGCGCAGGAAACGCCCTCTGCGTTACCTTGTATTATGGTCATAAATCTACTAAGCCATTACAAATGACCTACGAAGGTAATAAAATACTAGCTTGATACTGTCATACGGAGTCCATCTATCTATTTATACATAGTTTTATGTCACTAAGGCTTTATAGATTTGTTTCATAATCTAATGGAATGGGTCTGCAAGATAAAACTTCATCAGGTGCCTGTGCTGTGTATATTGCTACAAGAACCATTTGCAAAGAAATTTAGAAGACTAATACTCTTTTATGAGTGCTGGATACGATTAAGAGATATTTAGCGTTTGCTCAGAGAGTCTTTCCACAGCCTCATTGGTACACCGGTGCGAGTACGCTTCACAAGCAGAGGACCTGAATTCTATTCCCTGCAGGGTAAATTTAGGAATTTCATTTTATAACCTATCTGAATCTGGTCTGATTGGGAGTTACCACTCTACCAGAAAATACGTGCCACTAAGCAAAAGAATCCGTTACGATACCGAGTAGAAAACATAAGATGTAAATTATTTCTAATTTTAGGTTACAGTGATACCATCTTTCTGATATTACACTTTTCTACACATTGAGCTTACACAATGTAATATTACAATAGAATAAATACATTAGTTATTGCAGAAGAATGTGATTAGATGAGATTACTGCCAAGGTCCTAAAAGTCGCCAATAAAAAAATATATCACAACTATTTCAACATTTGATATTTTTATCCGACAATTCAAGAAAGTAGGGTAATATTTTTAAGTTGTTTTATTCATTAATTTATTGAATGAAGTATAATTTTATTAGTACTTGGGCCAACGTAATCCTTAATAGGTTTTATATCTGAAGCTTCTTCAAGAATCACTCAATCCATTGATACTGCATGAAGATTATTTAAGTAGTTTTTAAATTTATTATAAACTGACATATATGTCGGTGGACTTTATAATATGTTTGGATAATAAACATTTCAAACGGCAGTTAGTTAATAAAGTAATGCTCCACAATAAGGATGAAATATGTTAGTGTGTGTATGTGAATTGATCGTTATATCTCAGTAATTGAAATGTTTGAAAGTCCGTCATGTAGTCGGCGAAGTTAGCAGAGGTCTTGAGAGCGGGCCCGGATTAAGCCCAATTCAACGGCGACCAATCAAACTTTGAGCTTTTCTCAGTAATCAATTACCAAGAAGCCTTGCAAGAAGACCAGTGTAGGGTAAGCGGACCTGTCTACCGAGATAATCCGATATATTATTTAACATGTCGTTCGTGGATTTGTGGTTGTTTGAATAAGAAGTAAACATTGGTAATTGAGATTGTGAGTGGAGGTCCTGGCTTGGCTATTGGTGATCTTTAAAAGTTTTTTACATCGCCTCTAATTTTTCGCCGAAGTATGCATGTCATGCTATCCTCAATTGCAGAGTGAGATAGTATAACAGTGAAGACTAATATGGCACAGCTATAGATTTCATCACATGCATCGTGGCATCAT
This sequence comes from Elymnias hypermnestra, assembly GCA_015832385.1. NCBI lineage: Eukaryota > Metazoa > Arthropoda > Insecta > Lepidoptera > Nymphalidae > Elymnias > Elymnias hypermnestra. The sequence goes on along the minus strand of JACTOM010000160.1, from coordinate 812,416 downwards.
AAAATCTCAGTGTTTTTTATTGCTAACAGGCTTGGCGGCACATTTTAGCTGTTAAGATTGCAACTTGCAAGGGCCAAAGCTTTCGACAAGTTCAGACTGATATAAATTAGGAAATGCAATTGTCTAAATTTACCTTTACGGAAATTGAATGCCTACGAGTATTTCCCTAGCAGAGGTCCAAACCTATGCTAGGGAAATGAGTACTATTATTAATAGAAAATATTTATTCAATGTATAACAAAGAATGACTTTTTGATCATCTTTGTACATTGTTTACATATTCAAAATTGTTTACATGTGCTAAAAATGTCGCGCAATCCATTACTATTTTTAAAAAGAGAAAGGAAACTGAAAATTCCTACTATAATTTGAAGGATTTTTTAGAAGGATGAAAGTAAATCAATTGTTCACATCTAAAATAATATTGTAGTGATGATGGTAAAAGAACAACTCGTGTAACTTTAGATTTTAAGAGATTTCTAATAGTGTGATAAAAGAAAGGTATACTTAGATGGTTTGGGCACGTAAAGAGAATGAAGGAAAGGAGACTGACAAAAAGAAATTGTGAGTCAAGAGTGAATGGTAAAGTCGGAAGACGAAGACCGAGGCGAACGTTCCTGGACCAAATCCAGAACATTTTAAATAAGGGCCAGGTCAAGAGTACTCTAAACTGAGAATGAAAGAAGCGAAGGAGATGTGCAAGGTTCGTGGTAAGTGGAAGGACGTGCTCACTGCCTACCCCAATGGGAATGAGGCGTGATGTTATGTGTGTATCTTTAATATATTTGACGAAACCAAAGTGATAGAAAAGCCTAAATGAATAAAGAATTTTAGAGTTGATTGATTAATGAATATGTTCATGTAGAAAACCGGTGCAGTCGCCCTGCAGCGCAAGGTAGCCGCTCCGGCTGCGGCCGGCAGCGCTATACCAACTATTCGGGATTAATTAAATTCTAACGGCGCAACTTCAGCCGTAACGCTAACTTAACCTGCGGAATTACTTAAGGAATTACCGGATAACTTGACTATTGCAATTTCATTAACAACTTGTGTCCAAATACATCCACTCACTGGTGAAATGTTGTACTCACTTAGATTGTAGAGTTCCGAGTTCAATCAAATTTAGCCCGATTATAGTAGAAATTTATTGTATATATGTCAGCGTGACGTTGTTTTCCAGTAGAATAAAAATCGTAGTGAAAAAGTTTTTTAATGTCTTTAAAAGACGGCAAATTGTCAATTATTTAATTATTTCGATGAATGAAAAGTGCGCATAATGTTTTAGTAGTTTATTTTCACCTGTGACTAATTAGGCGTATTTATTACAAATAGAACCAATAGCTTTCGTGACATTAGCATTTAATCTTTCAGATACTTCGGACATATTAGGAGACTTTTTACGCCATTTGAAAGAAGTAAATCACTCGTTCTACACCATTTTTAAGCCATTCGAAGTTTCCTGCTTCTTCATCAGATGTGGGAACTCTATGCGAACAATACCTTCAGCAGCAACTAGGCGGCGTGTCAGTATAAGGCAATTAAAAGCAGGGCTAACGTTTGGGTCAAGCATCTTATGGCTAAAGTCAGTTGTCAATCTCAAAATGTATATATGTATGTCATACAAAACGTCTTAAGTCAACTTTCTACAGATGTGTTATATACCTGAAGGTAACACATATAATTTATTGTACTCTATAATAAAATACGTAATTCTATATGCTTACTTATCATCATGCGTCATCCGCTAACGAGCTTCAGGAGATGCTAAATATTATGAATGAAGCTTTGAAAGGGAAAGGAATGAAAGTGAATGTAAACAAAACGAAAGTTATGCTTTTTGAACGAGATGAATCTATGATGAATGGCAATATTTTGATAGATGGGGAACAAGTGGAAGAGGTGAAAGAATTTGTATACTTGGGATCTAAATTTACAAAAGATGGAACATGTGAAAGTGATATCGAAAGGAGAGTGAATGCAGGGAATATGGTAAATGGTGCTCTGCATGCTTTTATGAATAGCCAGATGGTGTCTCAAAGGGCTAGACTGGCAGTGCATGCTGGAGTGTTGGTGCCAACACTTATGTATGGTAGTGAAAGTTGGGTATGGCAGAAGAATCACAAAAGTAAAATAAATGCGGTAGAGATGAGAGCGTTGAGAAGCATGAGTGGATTAAAACTGAGTGACAGAGTAAGAAATAGTGTGATAAGAGAACGTTGTGGTATAAAAGAAGACGTAGTGACTAAAATTGAGAAAGGTATGCTTAGATGGTTTGGGCATGTAGAGAGAATGAATGAAAGGAGACTGACAAAAAGGATTTATGAGTCAAGAGTGAATGCGAAAGTTGGAAGGGGAAGACCGAGGCGAACGTTCCTGGACCAAATCCAGGACATTTTAAATAACGGCCAGGTCAAGAGTACTCTAAACCGACGAACTTGTATGAAAGATTTAATGAGATTGAAAGAAGCGAAGGAGATATGCAAGGATCGTGGCAAGTGGAAGGATGTTGTCTCTGCCTACCCCTATGGGAAAAAGGCGTGATGCTATGTATGTATGTATGTACTTATCATTATTAGTCTTTGGATTCTATTCTGTAAGACAGTTTGTATCTGTTTGTCTATATATTCTATATATGTGTTTATTTCTGAATGGAGCTACAAATGAACGGAATGGTCTATACACAGTGTGGTAGGCATCGCTGTTCAGATCCAAGCCAGCGGGCAAACACATGGATAGTTGCCGAAGCCACTTCTTAGTTAGAAACTTGCCAACAACTCGCCGATCTATTTACGTACAGGCTCCGCACTAATCCGATCAGAGCATCCTCGCATACCAGCTCACAGTGCTATGTTTAGAGATACCTTTCACTAATTCAATTAAGCCTTGAATGCGATATTGACTTCGAGACTTCATTGTGACTTATTGACTCGTGTGTCTATATGTGGAATAAGGTCTGTTTATAATGCTAACATAAACTTTTTCATTAATCTACAAGACTCTTAGACCAAAATATATTTTTGATATTATCTGGACTGATTTTAAAAGGGTTTTGATTGGCACTCAACTAATGGATCAATGTGATGGGTCTATGCTCTAAAAACTATCTCTCGTACGAGTGATGCTTACTTACCTTCCCTTTACTCAACTAATGTTCATAAACCAAAACTTTCTAAGGAAGCAGTTCGCTTGATTTTCCTATTCTGTGACAAGTAAGTATTACTCCCTCTAACTCACTCTAATAGGAAATTCTAGGCGTTTACAAATAGTCGGAGCCACAACAATTCAGAAAATATTAAAAATAACACGAATGAAATGTAAACATATGTAGGTAAACAAATTTGTCAAGGCGTTGCAAATTTATGATGATTCTCAAGTCTCTGTGATTCATCAGTGTGATTTACTCAAGCTTGACGAACCGGTTGAATCCGACTATTGTACCGATTAGAATATAATAAAATGAAATAGCTGACTGAGTAGGTCGTAGGTTCTCGTCAGAATAGGTGCGAGGCTACCCTCTTAAATCATGAATGTATAGGTAAGTTTAAGATTTATCCTAACGATTAAACGTAATCGAAAGAAAAGCATGGCGAAGCGTCGCCACGTCGCTCGTCTTCGTACTCCTCTCGGCATATACCTTCAGTCTATACGGTGTTGTGTTTACTACGATCCACACCTGTTTATTTTACTGAACCTGTAAACCGGTTTCAGGTTTTTCTCGTTCGTGTATTTCAAGTGTGTGGCAAATCAAATCCAATTCCCGTCGTAATGTTTGGTGCGCGATATGTCCAGCGGAGGGTCCGGGGGGTGGTTCGAGTGTACCTAAGTTACCGAGGGTTTAAACACCTCGTACATTTCTCCCAGTGCCCCTTCGACTTCACTTCCTGTGCACTTATACAGCGTGCTCCGAATTAGATTTATATTTGCCTAATAATAAATGCGAAGAACTCTGACAAACTGCACTTTTAGGGCAGTTTGTGACTATAACTGAGTTCGATTTTTATACACACCTTGCTGTTATCTCTAAAATTTTTTTACAAGTTACAAGCCTGAATTACTTCTTATAACATCAGCTATCTGACAGAGAAAGTCCTCTCAAAATCGCTCCATCCGTTTGAGTTAACAATGCAGATAACTCCGAAAAATACGATACATTTAATTTTAATTTAATATTTTTTCTTTACATTTAACTGACCTACAGATCAGTTAGCTATACTTTTGAATCGGTTCGATTTCAATATAAAAGCACCCTGTATATGTGAGCGATATACCTACGTCGGATATCGAACACGGGGCTACAAAGTTTAAGCAAATAGAGCCACCCGGGGCCGAGGTCCGAGAACAATTCCTTAATAGCCCATAACTTGGCCTTAGCCGCTTACGTCCTCGAATTACTGTCAACAAACACTTACCGCCTCTTTTGATAGCATCCTAGTTTTAGTTATGTCCAAATATACTCGTAAACTAGCAAAACAGGTCAGTTTTGCTATGAACCTAATGTAATATTATCTCTACGTTTGAAATTTCCCTTAAAAAGAACGAAAAGTGCGTGGAGGTAGTTTAATAACAGACGTCACTTGTTACAAATAGAACCGTCCGATTCAAAGACAATTAGCACTGAAATGTCGGATATTTCGGACAAAGATATTACGACGTCGTTGGTTCGAAATAATGCTGTCATTATACTTGGATTGTGTTGTAAAAGATCTCGACTTGATCCCATAGACCCAATCCACGTCACCTTTTACTCTACGTTCAATAGTTATTCTTTAATAAAACATTATATTATTATTTCTTTTAAAAGTACTTTTACTTTAAGTCTTATTGTATTTGTCAGTTGTTCCTTTCTGTAATAGAGTTACTAGATCTAGAAGATAGTTACAAGACTATAGGCCTAATAAGAAATATGAGAGAATCAACGCAAATAATGTAATGTTTTTATTAATTTACTTTATTGTCACAAAAATCTGTTTTAAAAACATTCATGGATATAATATCACGTGATAAACAAACAAGAAATATCTTCGAAATCTCGCCAAGGGCTCTTATGACCCTCCATTATCGACCTTGGGCGCTGTTTGTCAAAGCGACGGAAGTGGTCTCGGAGCCTGTGCACGTCACTTCCGTCTGCCTACAGCCTGTTCACACGCGACACGTAACGTCCGTTTCCTGTAAAGCCTGAAAAGACAAATATAATATTAAATAGAGACGTACCTTTGAAGTTCTTTTATTCCTTGTTCAGACTTTACTTCATCAAGAGCGAAGTATTGCGGTATGATTTAACATCTAGTCATATTACGACTATTTTTACGGGTCCATACCACGATAGCGTTTTTGAAATTTGTCGATTATCCTTTAGTAGCTTTTAACTAAACGCATATGACAGTATCATACTTATATCATAAAATATGTTTAAATTTTTTTGTCCTTCAGTTTCTTCCAGCTATTCACTGAAACGCCTGAATAGTTTATGACGGGACTTTCTCTAGTAGATAGTTGATGTTATAAGGAGTAATATTTTATTTAAAAACTCTTCAGAATAAGTGGGGTAATGTCATGGCGCCTTGTACAAGTACAATAGAATATACTTCGCCTTAAAAACAGCTACATTAGAATTTAGATGGCCTGGTTAGGTCTCCTTTTGCAACGAAAAGCCTCAGTATTTAGATATATTATTTAATAATAAAGACGATCCATAAATCATACAATTGCAGAGAAAGGTGGCTCAAAAACGGCATCAATTGAAGGAGGTTTTGGCCATTTAAAATGTGGCATGCTACAGTTTCAATAAAAATGTAGTGCTGGAGAAAATAGTTAGGAATTGCATTAACAGCATTTAGGACAAATCGGTACTTGATGAACTGAACATCATGGAACAACTACTTTCAACCGCGTGCCTTCAAAGACCTCTTCGAGTTTTTTGGCCACATAGCCCGTAAACCCGGTGATAACTTACAAAAACTTATTGTCACTAGCAAAAATTGAGGAAAAAGACTAAGAGCTGTCCTGTGCACTGGACTGATCAAACCGCACCATCGTCAAAACCCAGATCTCGGATGCAGTTCAAATTATTATAAATAAAGTAATTTTCACATTGTGGACACATTCGTAATGTCGCATTGAGACCATTCCCCTTTAATCCTAAATTACTGTTTGTGAATTTGACTTACAAATGCACTCCGCACGCGAACGGCCGCCGGCGATTCCCTAATTGCTGTCACCCAAAACTGGCCCGTCTTAGACAATTTCCTCGCAACTTATACTCGGGCACAAAGCCCTGGGCGATCCGAGACAGGGAAATTTTAACTTTATCGTGTTGTGATAGGAATTAATTGGTATGTTTGGTGTCGGGATGAGTGTTGTAATTAGTCGAGAGAGCAGGTCAAAGGGCCGGAAGCTGACCGCGCGGCCGTGCGCACTTCCTTCGCATGTCACAACGATGTCTTGTGTCGGAAGGACTCCGCTCGAGTGTTAGGGGTAACTCTCGACGTACACTGCTCCTAATGTTTACATTAAATATGTTTAAACACATTGCAATAAGTAGAGAACAACAATGTACTTGCAAAGAAACATTTGATGTACATTGTGGTACAATATTTCAAGTACAAACGTTCAGCCAATGACGCATGCAAAGCCTTACATAAAAAGGCCACTGCTGCCTGTAACGTGTCTAATCGAGATAAACTGAACGGATTTTCATACGGTTTTCGCCAATAAATAAGGTAATTCTGGAGGAAGCTTTACGTATAAAATTGATGAATGTTTTGAATAAATTGCTTAAAATATAATGATAATTATTCTAAGTAAAACACTGCAAAAGATAACCTGAACCTAGTTTTGTTGTCGTGGTTTTTCACAAATAAAATCAAGATAAAAAATAAAATTTTGACTTCTATCAAACACTGTGCTTTCGTGCACTAAGTGGCTGTAAATCGGTCGGGCTTTCTTTATGACAATGATTTTAGCGGACAGATGACAGTAATGATTAAACTACCTACCCAATCAAAAAATGTTTAATGTTCCGATATATTACTAAGCAACTTTTAAACATAACATAGGTATAAGAGATAGAATATTTGCATTCCGCGGTTGTGATGGGATAATTATTAAGTATTTTATTACATTGCAAATGGTGAGGAGCGGCTCTCAAGTCGCAAGCTCTCAATTACAGCGAGTCGGTCCCATCCGAGGCACTCGACGGATGCTTCAAGACTCTTCATTCATGCAACTTTTTGTTTGACGTAAAATCGTAAACTCACAAACAGGGCACTAAAATATCGCTCCATCCTTACACTATATAAAAGAAAGTTCTTCATGCATCGGTCTGACTGTCTAGTCCCGATTAAGTTTTCACTAAGTGATGGAGTGATTCTTGAGGATATTTTATTTCCTCTTTTATGGATTTATAAAAAAAACACCATATACTATCTCTTAGAAATACCTATTTGTATTTATTTAATCTTTAAATAAAATGGTCATGTACAATGCCGTAATTAGAAAGTTAACTGCCTCAATGGTCCAGTGGTCAACATGCTCAGTTGCGTTCCAACACTCGTAGCGAGCGGACCGGTCGGCTCTCGCATGCGCTCGGTATTATGAGTCATCGTGAAACATTTATTGTTACCGTTGCGATAATCGATAGTCGTTTCTTTGAATTGTTTGTCGGTACCTTGCCAACGCAGGTGTTTATACCGGCTGTCTTTGTTTTATTTGTTGGAATTGTTATCCGTCTTTGTTGTTGTTGATTGTTCTTTTGTTTTTGTTTGTTGATTGCTTTGTTATCACTGTTTAGTTTTCTTTTCGTTGGTTTTATAATTATTGGTATCGTATTGTCATATGATTCTTTGTTTGTTTTTGTCACACACCTGAAAAAAGTGTTTGTTACCTAATGTGCTTGCCCCGTCATGTCTGACGGTGGCAGGCTAGTCAAAG